>CAUJNA010001083.1:38719-43719 GCA_963377175.1 Effrenium voratum
AGACACACACAGACACACAGAGACTCACACACACGCACAGACACACAGACACGCAGAGACGCACAGAGACACTCAGACACACAGACACACAGACACACAGACACACACACACACAGACACACAGACACACAGACACACAGACACACAGACACACAGACACACAGACACACAGACACACCCACACCCACACCCACACCCACACCCACACCCGCACCCGCACGCACGCACGCACGCACGCACGCACCCACACACACACACACACGCACCCACACACACACACACACACCCACCCCACCCACCCACGCACGCACGCACGCACGCACCCACGCACAAGCACGCATGCACAACAAGCGATGAAACGAAATCAACAACTGCAATCAGCAGCATCAAAAAAGCAACACACGGCCAACAACAAGAGTGCCAGTTCACAAGCAACACATACAACAAACCACAAACACAAAAAACACGAGTACACTGAGTACACACCAACACAACACACATCCGCAAATTAGCACTGAAATACCCAGAACTGGGCATGCGGGCTTCATCTTGGCTCCGTAAATCAAGCGAACCAAGGGATGCCTTCCACACACACACACACACACGCTCACGACAATGCAAGCTATGGACATACTATGGACCCAATGGAACAGCTCGTCGAACCATTGTATATAAATCCCTTGTGGGACCCACACTGCAAATATAGAATAATTCCAACACCTGAAATTGGTGGGTGTTTGTGGGGAACCCTTTGGGGACATCAATTTGGTCATGTCCACCAACCACCTTTGAGGTAGTTCCCTATTTAAATACTGGCACAATAAGAATTGGATTCCATCGTAAAGGACCTGCATCATGGCTTTGTGTTTGTGGTTGTGGTTGTGTGTTTGCGTATTTGTGTGTTTGCGTGTTTGCGGGTTTGTGTGTGTGTGTGCGTGTTGTGTGTGTGGCTGTTGTTGTGGTTGTGGTTGTGGTTGCGGTTGCGGTTGTGGTTGTGGTTGTGGTGTTTTGGTGTTGTCTTTTCGTTTGGCAAAAAACCTGGCGCTGATCTGTTTCCGCTACCAGGTCGTATTGGAGCACTTTGTATGTGTGTGTGTGTGTCGATGATGGCACTTTGTTTTAGTTGAATATAGAGTCCTCATGTTGCTTGGTCATGCGTCAGACTGCGAGCATTCAGGGGGGTGGTAGGTTGTGACAAGGTTACCCTTAGTGTCATTCAGTAGTCATAGTGTGGCATCGCCACAAAGGCATCGCGGAAGCCCCAAGGACCCCTAGGCTTGCTATCATGACCCCTTGAAGGCTTCAGGAGTCGTACCACAGCGGGCAGGGATCCTGCAACCCAGGTTTGCTTGGGAGGACCAGCCCAGGCCTTACCCGGTACAATCAAAGCGGGCTGTCGGGGCAACCAGGAGTCCGGCTTGCAAACCATCTTGACGGCGATGAAGAACCACTTGTCGAACGCGCGTGTACAGGCGTGTCCAAGCGGCTGGATCTTGCCTCACTGGGTATGGGCATTGCGTCAGCCAGTGCTACGAATTCATGTGTCACTTTGTGTCCAGCACTCATGAAACCTGATTTCAGGAGGGGTAGTCTGTCTACCATGTTAGAGGAATTTCCTTTGGCGGGGCGGGACCCCCCCCTTTTAGGGGATAGTTTGATTCCTTGCAAGTCTCCGATTCTGATTCGCCGGGTGCAGGCCAGCACTTTTTGCATCTGAAATTTAAACTTGTTGAAGATATGACATTCGTGCTAAACTCCAAATCGAGAGATCCGCTCAAGTGAGCCAATCGAAACGGCGACTTGTTACGTTCGGATCACGCAACCACGCATATCTATATTATATATACATATATATATATATGTATGTATATGTATGATTCATGCTCCCTAAGCGGCGAGCCACCTTGCATTGCATTCGCAGGGTTAAACGGCTCGAACAGGAAACACTTTGTGCCATCAATACTACCAGAGTGGCGGTTTTTGGCGGTCTCCCAAATCATCTATGGTCGTCAGCGGCTCCAACTGGTTGGTTTCACACCAAAACTCCCTAAGGTATCCGTGGCATTTCTGGTTGCTCCGAGCCTTGCGAAAACCTGGGCTGAAAGTTGGTTGATTTGCGTTGGTCTCCCTTTCCACGAGCCCTTTTGGGTTTTCTGCGAAGGTATACCATATTTGAGGGTAGACTGAAAAAGGGAGCAACTCTGTTCCCCCTTGTCAGCAAGGTCTCCACCACTTTGTATGGAACTGGGGATTGGCATGGTGGATGCTTCGGGCCTATGTGGGTGTGCGTGTCTTTGGGAGGCTAAAAAATGGTTGTTTAAAAGGGACACCAAACTTTGACGCCTACCCATCACCCACCTTCTTTAGGGTATTGTTTTGGGAGTGAATAAATGCAAGACTCACCCCTGTCAAAAGAACAAGAGGAGGAACCCTCCCCAAGAAAACATGGGCGAGCCCTCTTGCGTCGCGACCATGCGACCTGCCGGCCGAACGTCAGCCGCTCGCGAACGGAGGTCGTGGCTTGTGGAGTACTTCGAAACACGAGCGCCCGCAGTGGAAAGTATCAGGCACAACTGGCGCCCTGGCCATTCAGCTTGATGTACCATTGGGAGGATAGGCGAGGCGAACCCATTTCAATACACGGTGCCAGCTCACCCCCCGTTATTGTCTCATTTTGAGACACACGAGGAGTTTTCATCTTGCTCTCGGCCTGTAGTTTCGCACACTTCAACTTCCTCCCAAAGCCTTTAGGGGAGAATGTCTGGAATTGACGCTGAGTTGGGCTGAGGTTGGGCTGAGGTTGGGCTGTGTTGTCCTCGTGCATGGCGAGTATTTTGGAGGGATGTCGATGTGTTCACCCTCCAAATTTGTGTACTTCACCCTTCCTTTGTGTAACCCTCAAACTCTAGTTTTGGAACCCTCTACCACCTGGGAGTGTTTGCGGCCGAAACCGTCTCGGCTTATTTGGCTGATCAAACATAGCTTTTCCTTCAGATGGCGGGCTTCCTTGCCGGCCAACCCCTGGGGATAGCCAACCTCCGCATGAAGAGATCTGCCCTAACATGGAAGCCTGGGAAAGTCTTGGACGATTTTCCTACACCAAACTTTGCTTTTTACAGTAGAGTCACCAAAGTGGACAGAGAAACGCCGGTGGCAGCGTGCTTGTTTTGATAGGGGGCGACCTCCCCTCCTTCTCCCTAATGTTTAAACCAAGGGATGGCGTGATTTGTCCAGAGCCCCAAACCAGGGAAGCACAGAAAGGGCTGAACAAGTCACAGGAAGTGAGCTATTGGGTGCCGTCTCCATGCCCTGTTGTCCCGTCTTTTTGCTGGGCATCTTTTTGGAGGTTGGCTTAAATTGAAGCCAAGGGGAACAGCCACAATTTCTTGGGTTCTTTTGTGTTGACACCCCCATTTCCGGTGCCGCCTATCGTTTTGCACGTGCGGCGCGCGAAAGCTGTTGGACTTTAAAAAGACATTGTTGGCAATACTATGGTATTTACCACACCATTGGGGTGCTAAATAAACAGTTTCAGCTTGTTGTGTGAACCCACTCAGGAAGCGAGGAAAGACTGTTTGGCTCCCAACCTTGTTGCTGATCTATTCTCATTTACAACAAACAAACAGATAAACAAACAAGCAAGCAAACAAACAAGCAAGCAAACAGGCAAGCAAGCAAACCTAGATCACAGCTGCTCAGCGAGCCCGCGTTTCCTTCCAGCGCCACCTTTTTTCTCATCCGACTGCGGCGCCATGGGGACCACTGAGAGCTGCTGCAGCGACAAAGACGAGAAAAAAGCCGTGGCCACGATTGAGATTGTGAGCACTTGGCCTGTGACGGGCGAGACAGAGGCGGGGGAGTTGAAAATATCAAAGGGTTTTTCTACTTTGGGATCTGCCACAGATTTGTCTAAGAGCAAACGACCAACCCGGAAGAGGGTGCCAAGCTGAAAAGTGAGGTTTGCAGCACTGGCCAGAGGCCTGACATGCTCATCTTGGGGTCGCAACCCAAAGAGGGGAAGAGGCAAGTTGACCAACCTGCCAGGGCGAAGCCGAAGAGGGCGCGAGCCCGGTCGAGATTCAAGACAGGCTGGGAGTTCCAAATGGTTTGGGACTGCTGCGAAGGCCAACCAAACGGAAAACCAGGGAAAACCCATCAATTTCTATGAGATTCCATTTGGAGACACAGGTGTTACAAGATGAGAAAGCTGCAGCACCTGGATGTGGATGAGGAGATGTGCTACAAATTGTTGCAAAAGGATGGTTTTGTTGGAGCGACCCTTGCTGGGGTCCTTGATTTGGAGAAGCGCTGGGATGGGTTGAGGGTGGAAGTTAAGTGAGTTTGGACTTCATGGCATGGCGGGTGTTTCCCAAAATTAGGGGGTACTTGGGTACTCGTAGCTTGAACATAACCGTGTCGGGCTTAGCTGTTTGCAGAGTTAGGGTGTGAAGAGCCTCGAGGACATTCTGCGCGCAATTCCGCTGAAGAAGTCCTTGAGAGGTCTCGGCCACCTCTGGCGAAAGTCCCCCATCGACCTGACGAAGGATGAGGGTGAGGGGCTGTGGGCGCAATCGCAGCCAGTGGACTATATCGACACCTTTCTCTCCCACACTTGGTCAACACCTGGAGGACACAAGGTCCTCTCGTTGACGATTCAGTCCGCTTGGCTCTTCATTCTGCTTTCTTGGGCCAGTGTTGCATTGATTTTCTCTGTCCTTTGCATCCTAGACTTCCTGCCGATGCCGTTTTCTATCCATGTTACGGTGTTAGAGTTTCAGGCTCAATGCAAAGTTGGAGTTTGGGTGGTTATTTCCAGCTTGCTGGCAGCAGTCCTGTCGGCCTTTCTTTGGCCATGGGTGCCGGAAGTCTTGTGCCTAAAGTCTAACAAGTGCTTCCTGGATGTGGTATGCATTCACCAGACAGACGCGGACCTTAAGGAGCGGGGGATTTATGGCCTGGGTGGCTTTCTGAAAGTCTCCCGCGAGTTGAGGGTGCTGTGG
>CAUJNA010001083.1:48719-111873 GCA_963377175.1 Effrenium voratum
AAGCCCGCAAGGAAGAGCCCCAGTGTCTGGACGTTATGGTTCTTGGGAAGACGAGTGCAAGCTGGTAAGCAGCCAGTTTCGACTTGCTTTGGACATTCCACTCCGGAAGTCAGATGACAAGGCTGTTTGGCTCATTCGGCAGCAAGACCTCTCCTTTGTGTGTTGAACAGCCACAAGGAAGCCAACAAAGGAACAGTGTTTTTTACTCAGCACCTTGCTGCCCCTCCTAGGCAGGATCTGGCCAGACAGGGCGCGGTGCACGCCACTCTCAGTGCCATGACCATGCCTGACCCCAAGGCCCGGGACGGCGCTACTTGAGACAACTCACTTACCCAAGGCGAATCGACTAGATCTGTCCTTTTGGTTTCCGCTTTTTGGTTTCCACTTTGAGTCATGGGACCAAAAGGTTAACCTTTTGTTTCTGGGTCCTAAAGTTACAAGAATGAAGTGCCCCACTTGTTCAGGATACCAAGGGAATCCAGTATAAAGTGACAAAGTCGTCATTTTGGCCCTCTTTGGTATCTCCGAAAGGTGTTGTTTTCCCCGAAGATGTCTGGAATTGTGGAGGGGGCGAAGGGAGGGAGTTCAGAAATGAGTGGATTCCCTTCGAATTCCAGTGAGGCAGGCCAAAAGGAAAACAATAATTTGCGGGTGTGACTTTGTGCAGCTTTTGCCGAATGCTCTCTGCTGTGCGCTGGTTGGCTGATACTAGACCTTTTCAGAACAAGTGAAGTTCAAGCACGAGGTGGCAACTCTGTGGGAAGAGGCTGATGGTTCTTTGCCTGGTCAGTAGAAGTCACCCATGAGGAAGCTTCCTTCATTACGGGTCTCATGTTCAATGAGTTATGGTACTTCACCCAGGTGCCTGCGTGCATGGAAACTATGTTCCGCAGTAAGTTGGCTGGGTGGTGAAAAAGAGTGGCTTGGCAAGTATTAGCGCTTTACAGCTGTGATCACAGTTGGGTTGGTTCTGGCGGCGATTTGAACCAAGTCAGGAATGTGCGCTTCCGTTCGCCACTGAGGTATAGTTCCCCCAGGTGACTTCCTAATCACGGGTTGCTTATGTAGTTTATGTCGCTTTTTTGCAGTGCCAGTTGATAATTTCCTTTCTGGATTAATTCCAATGCTGTTCCCCTTTTGGAAGAAATTTCCGCCATGTGTCCCTTTGGGTTGCTTTCACAACAGCCTTGCATAATCGAATTGTAAACGCTTCGCGTTGCCCCCGAACTTTCTAAGAGGCATTGATTCCGTTCAAGGCATTCGCTCTGAATTCCGTTTTTTCTCCTTGAAGACACGGGGCCTCTGCAAAATTGCGGCTTCAGGAAAAAGGACACCAGTGACCCATTCCTTAGGCTCCGAAAGGGGGAAAAAACGGCCCCCACTCCAGAACAAAATAGCCGCACTGCATCCCCACCCCTTCAATCCATTTGAAGTCCATCTTCCTTTTGTTGAGGAAGACTTGCAAGAATGGAATTGCGGAGGACCCCCGACATCCCCTTAGTTTGACCGAAAATCTGAATATCCTACTTTCTGTGTAGCCCTTTTTTGTGGGCCATTCAAAGGGGGCAATGCATGTTGCATGGAGCCAGGTGCAGGAGGCCGGCTGTTGGGTTTTAAGAGAGCTGGCCACAACCATCACCTCCAATGTGCAGCTGCCGCTTGGATCCGGAAAAAAGTGGTTTTGGAGTGCACCAACAAATCATGTTGGTTTCCTTTTGGGACTGATCAGTATGAGATTCATCCAGTTTACACCAAAGTATGAATTCCCTTTATGTGTGTGGGTAAGGGGATGACTAAACGCTGATGGGTTCCACCCCACTTGAGACCTTGGGGCCCTGCGTGTCTTGTACCAAGCTTCTACGCATGCTTGACTGATCAACCTATGGTGCGCGGCAAATGTTTGGAAGATGATGTCTCTCTGAAAAAATGGGACGGTCTTCTCGGAATCCAGGCGAGTGGCAGAATTCGAGGGATGCGAGGCGTTTTGCCAAGAGTGTTACAAGCTGCATCATACTTGCTGATGTGGTGTTGGGAAAGAGTTGGTATTTGGCTGTGACAGTAGTTGCGAAGTTTGTTTTGTTGTTGAGGGTTCGGGTTTTGCTTTCAGAGTTTAGAGGGAACTGATTGTAGGTGAACTTCACCGTTCTATTGCTGAGTGCACAACTGTTTGTAGCATTTTCACGTCCTGGGTTTCTTGTTGGGTTTGGGGCTGCAGCAAGTTTGGATTTAGGTTGCCACGTTCTGTGATACCAAAAATCCCTTTTTGAAAGTTATGCAGTAGCCACGGTGGATGGGAAGTCCATCCACAATCCCCAGTACCGTTTCATGGCCCCCCGTTTCATGGATATCATTGTTAGATTGATTTGCAAATGGTGGAGCCTTCAACCTCCCATTGGTTTCCCCTTTAAAGCAATCTCCTGCTGGGGGGTTGTCGAAAGAAGCCCGGCTTGTAGCTACCCTTTGTCGTTTTTGGGGAAACAACCCCAAAGCGGCTTCTCCTAGCTAAATGGGGGTCTCCTCTCAAACTATGTTGTGGTGCAAGGGTTGACGGAATATCGAGCAGAATCTAAATACACAAATAGTGTGTACCCCACACGTCGGCCAAGAAATGGAGAGCGGACACCAGTTTTGGGGGGTGCGCGCAATTTAGGCACATGCACACATCCCAGCAAATATATATGAGGCAAAATACTTACACACATGAATCTTTCAGGAGATTTGCTTTAATTTGGTTTTAAATTCCCCACAACCGGGTTCTAATTATGGCCCTTACAGAAACCCATATTCCAGCAGTGGTGCCTTATTTCACTTTTGGGTGGTCTCAAACATTTTGTTGGGGCCTTTCCTTTGGCTGGGTGTTTGAAGGAGAAATATTTCTCTTGGGGCGATGTCACCGCTTGGAGATATATTTGGACAGGACCCAAGCATCGGCCCTCCTGAGGTGGCTCGAGATGGCATGGGCACCCAGCGTATCACATGAACTCCCGGTACTGGCAACCACACCAGCACTTTTCAGATGGCAAACAATCCGGCCAATTGGGGTAAGTAAAGGGGCTAAAGCAACATGATGGCCTTGTGTGCCATTGCGTTTTCACTCAATACGCTTCTTAAGATTGGTTTAAAGGGCATGTCACGGTGAACCAAAAACTCGAACTCCACCTTGTGTGGAGTCCCCGGTGTTTGACAAATGCATATATGCTTTATGCTTTTGTGTTTCTTCTTTTTAGGAGGGGGCACTTTGGATTGAGTGTGTTCCCAGCAGATTTGGAACCCCTTAATTGGTCCCTTGAGACCGACCCAATCAGCGCAGCCTCCAAAATTAGACACTATTGTTGGTAGACGGAGATATGACAAAATCCGAACACATTGCGTTTGGTATGGTGTACTTCGGTGTCGGGCCAAGAAAAGCTGCATAGTCTTCGCATCTTCATGTGCCCTGCTTGCCAATGAAACAAATCGGCCGGCCCCCACTCGCGTCAAAACCTCTGGGGCTTTTGTCAAGATATTTGTCGTCATCTTGCGAGTGGCTGGCTGCGATTGATTCGACCTCGAGTTGGGCCACATTCTACTGGATTGTTTTTTTGGCACTATGCCCCCAGCTCATGTCCATTATTTTTTGTGAGGGGGGCGGGGGCGGGGGGTAGGTTCGCATCGGACAAAAACAGAGCATCTGACAGGGTCCGGGGTTGCCTCTCATTTGCCCCATAGGCTTCCACTCGCATACACGCCTGACCTCAGCATGACATGGCCCCAGATGGCCTTACCAGTTGGAGAGGGTCTTTGGGTGTCAAACATTGATTTGTTGGGGACTCCCTAGGAGATGACCTCGGGTGACATTGGCTTCACTTCACAGGCTTGGGCCTCCAATCGAAAGGCCAAACAGGCAACAAAAAGGTAAGATTGAACAGGCCGCCATGCTATACCTGACCTGCACATTTCTCACGAGGACAAATCGCATAGAGCACAACGGAGTACTGTGTCTCTTGTGTTTCAAATTGGCCTTAAATGAGTTCAGTTTTGGGAAAGCAACCACATGCAGAAAATTACAGTGGTGGTGAGTTATATTGCAATGTGTCCACAGCGCAGTGCCCTTTGTCTTCCTGAAAGCCCTGAAAACGACCTGCGTCTCCCTGCGCAGCTTGGGCGTGAGACAATAATTTGGACGCCTATGTTGGTGGTGTTCAAAGAAAGGCCAACAAGGAAAACCGTAGGAGAGCTTCTCAAAATGGTGGATCCTTTTGGCTGGTATTCTAAGGACACAACCATTTTAGGGGACCAATACTCTCACAAACCCTCATAGCAAATAGCAAACCAAGCTCATGGGGTGACTTTCCGAGCGCCCATCACCAGTCTCCAGCGTGGCTGTTATGAATTCAGGGTGCGATGCAGCTCAGATCTGGTTTTCCATTTTGTCGGTTTACAGTTTATTTGCTAAACAAAAACAAACGCAACGTATGTCCCAAAGAGGGCAGCCTTCAAGAAACTCCAAAAGCAACCCCCAACTCTGGAAACCCAAAGAAACATCAACCCGGGCCCCTTTTCAGTACTCAGCGCGACAAAAGAAATCAAGAGTGCTAAGGTCCAGGCCGTATCCAATGCCATGCGTGACTACGATGAGCCTGCGGTGCAAAAGGCAGGGGACCAAAAATTGTGAATCGCCAAGTGGGAGTGTCAGATGGCAATTTCACGACCTGTGGGGCCTGCGCATGTGATGTTTGTTCAACCTTCTTTTTGGGAATTTCCCTCGAAAATCAACAGCCAAAACAAAGACTCTAGTCCCCTTATTCCTCATGGACATCCACTGGTCTCACCAGCAAGTCATTTGTCAGGCGGGCCTGACGGCACGTCAGCGCTTGGCGCAGAGGGGGTTCAAGCGCCTCCGTTCCAAGCGCCGGGAGGGTGACGTGGTTCGCTGTCCTGGTTCTTGGTTGACACTTGGGACCATGATGCATTTTTACCCTTGAGCATGATGGAGAGAAAGTATTGAACAAATCGTGTTTAGAGCTGAACGTTGACCAAGGGTTGGGCTTCGCCATGGGTTATACAAGATATATAAGTAAATATTGTTGTGCAGGGTCAACTGTCTTTTTTCGAGTGGAAGTGGACAGCCACCAGCTGTTTCAAGAGGGCTGTAGCTTTCCAAAGCCTTCTGCCATTTTACATGATTGTTGGAAAGAGCAGGTGTCAGTTTGGTTCAAGGTCAGACTTGCCCAACACCAATTAGTTTTCCCAGAGCGATTTTTTGCCAAGTCCCGAAAAGCTAGTAACTTTTTACATAAAGGGTCATTCATGCAAATGAGAAATGGGTGGGCCCCCAAACTACTAGGTGTGGCTTTTGATTGGGGACCCTGCGGACACAATTCACATGAAGTTGATGTCCACCAACCATGTTGAGGGTGTTCCGCATCAAGGTTCATAGCCAGCTACTGGTTTTAGTTGCTTCCTGTTTACTTACAGTGCCATATTATTTTCCGGCAGCACACCTAGGCTGAGACAAACGTATACTGTGTGTGTGTGTGTGTTTGTGCGTGGGGCCTTCGTGACTGCAGACCAAAGCAAAGCAGTGACGTTGGTGGTGATGGTGATAATGAGGATGATCGTGAAGAGGATGATGGTGATAAGGATGAGGGTCATGTTGACGATGATGATGATGATGATGAGGAGGAGGAGGAGGGGGAGGAGGATGATGATGGTGATTGGAGACAACAAAGGAAGCACCAGCGTGGTGCCCAAAACACAAACCATATTTCAGGGGGTCCAAACTATATGCCGGCCCATCAAGCAGATTTCATCATAAGGTATGGTTGTTTGGGAAGCCACAACAAACACTGAGGTGTTTCCGGCCCTAGGCAAAAGGACTAAACTGCCCAGTGAACTCGGTGTCAGTATTCTTTTAGATGGCTTCCACTAGCTCCAAACCACTACTGTACCGGGATTGGCGGGATACGGAGCCATGCAGCGACCGTATAAGGATATATGAATCGTATGCAGATGCATATTTACGGCGAGCTCACTTGCGAGCAACACACGCTCAGCATGATGTAAATCCTTTACCTGGAACCTCTTACTTCAGGTTTGTTGTTTGATGAATTTGAAGACACAATCCCCGTTTTCCTTTGGGGAAGTGGTTTGGGGGTGGTGGAAACCGCCGCTCAGGATGACGCAGACGCAGCAGTCGCAGCTGGTGAGGACATCCATTCTGAAACGACGACGCGGCTTGGCCCAAGGGTGGACATGGGGCTGCATGGAATGGCGAGAGGTCAGCCAAAATGGTGGGTTCCCCATCACCACCCCTTTAAGATCGGCCCAGCCCCGCGTTCCGTGTCTAGTTCATCCCATTGGCTTCAGGTGCGTTAGATACACGTAAACTTCCAGTCAGGCGCATATGCTGTCAGCTTGAGAGAAGGGCGTCTCAGACATGGAACCCAAGGCAACACCTATGGGAAGGGTCTACCTTGGAGTGACCAGACGACCAGACTTGGGACTTTGTTTCAGTCGCATGGAAGACGTGTTCGCAAATAGTGAGGCTGCGATGTGTGAGGGAAGAGTACCTGAGCCATCAGCTCTGGCTCCCATTATGGGTGCTTCAAAGTGGCATCGCGATCCTCAACATGGGTGATTCATTTGGCATTTGTGGTTGTTCATTGTTGGGGACCCCAACACGCATCACCAGCCCTATGGTTATTTTGGCAACCCCTCCCACAAGTCTTGCTTGCTCAACATGGCATTCCTAGCCATTTCATGCCCGGAAACAGTGAAGTGAGCACCTCCATTCCGGTCAAATTGTCCAGAGCCTAATGACCATGTTCCTTCCTCGCACAACTTTTGTATCTCTTGGTTCGCCGACACGTCAGGGGTCGGGAAGAGCATGCCGGACTGCATTTGGGTCCTGTCTAAAAGCGTTGGGAGCCCCTTCATTGAAGCTCAGTTCTGGGACGCCCAGTCGTTGACTTCGCCAGTTTTGGAGCCCAGAGACAGAGTGCTGGAAACATGTGTTTAGCTGACCCTCCCTAGGACTTTACACTTTTTGGGTCGGGATGATTTAGAGGCAATACAAGGTTTGGAGTTTGCTTGGCCAATCCACTTCGGAAGTGACTTGCGGGCTGGTGGACCAAGATAAGGGAGGAATGATTTGCAACAAGTCAAATGACAGTCTCCTGACTAAGTAACTAACTGGCTGACTGACATGGGGGTCAAAGGCCAAGAAATCAAACATGAAAACCTTTGATTAGAAATCACATGACCATTGTTAGGATTTTGAGCCACCAAGCGGTTGATCGAACCATTTTGAAGGAGTCCTTTGACCAACGCAGACATCGGCTGGTTTCATTCAGCAGAGTTGTTTGCTCCATGCGAGGATCACTCGGGCCAGCACTTTCACCAATTCCGGAGTGAACCGCGCCTTGGTTGAACCAGTCCCTTGTTTTTTTATTGCTCTTTAGTGGTTCAGTTATTTCCTGGAGTTCCTGAGCATCATGCCTTTGGGGAACATCATTGTGGTGGCAAGCAACAAGCTTGGACAGAACGTGACTTGCTTATCGCGTTTTATGGCAGTGTTGTCGTGCATGTACATGTGACGTGGCGTGAGCCTCGAACATCACAATGGGAAGAATGCTTCCATACATGATGGATAGCTTGCCAAGCTGCCTTTTCCCGAATTTGGCTTAACACAGTCTCATGTCAGATGGCATCAGGGGCGGCCGAGTGACACTCATTACCAGCATTGGGCAAACTACGCTTACGCAAACCAACCCCTGGCCCCCCTTGGAAATCAAATCAACGGGAGGTTCGAACACATTTAAGCAACGGGGGCGAACCACTCATTAGCTTTTGACACTCTGCGTTTACTTCTTCCACTGAACCAGCTGGCTGGCCTGGCGGCCTTTGTTTGCATGCCACCACTCCGGGGTAAGACCTGTTTGCTCGTAGGACGTTTAAGCTTTCACCCAATGGGCCTTCGGGGAACCTCCCTGTCCACCCTTTCGATGATTGATGATTGTTGGAAAGCGCCTTTTGGAAATAAGTGGACGGAGGTTGGAAAAGTGGCCATCCAGGGGCGAGTTTTAAAGTGACCTGTGTTTCCAGTGGTAAGACTAGGTACTTTACAGTGGTAAGTTTTAGGCAGTGGTTTGCCCACGAAGCTGAGTAGAAACGTTTGCGGTGAGCATCCCAGCGTGAAAATTGGTTTTGCCACCCAGCTCGCCCTGTGGTCCATTTGCGATTTCGGGATACAGAGAACGAGAGCATTTTGGGGGTGGGGGGGGGGGGTGAGACATAGGACATCACAATTCTAAAGGCTGCTTTCTGGGAGGTGGTTTGTCTATTTCTTTTCGGGGGATTACCCGTCACCCAGAAAAGTTGATCACTTGGACCATCCTAATTTCTGGTTGAAGACTTCTTCAGTGTCATGCTTGCTTTTTCATGTTTTTGATTGGGCTTCCCTTCAAAAATCAGCTCCAAATAGGACACTCTAGCTTTTAAGCCGCATGCAACACTCGAGTACTGTAAGTGAAGGTAAGGGGCATTCCCGACTTTCCCAACCAAATAGGGTCAGATATTCGCCCTCTTGACTTTTGGCCACTGATTTTTGGGTAGACTCCTTGCCACTCTTGGCTTGGGACTCTGAGGTGAAGCAAACGGACTCTGGTACTGGCACAGTGGACCGATCCGCAGTGAAGCCTGTGTAAATTCGTGCCTTTCAGCACGTGTGCTACTGATCTTCGTGCAGGGGATGGCCGCGATTCGAAGATAGACGTGGCTATCTGCCAAGGGCAAATCAAATTTGGGCCCCCCTATCCGCTAGAATGGCTCCCAGAACACTTCTCAGAAACCCTGCAAAGAAGGTTCGAAGAAACCTTCTTGGGTTGTGAGGGGCTGGCCAGATGTTTGACCATGTCCTCAGTGGTCCCTAAGTCTCAAACGAGACATGTGTTGTCCCTCTTTTTTAAGGCTGTGGGACTATGTAAGTCATGTAAGGTATCCTATGATCATGGCTCAATTGTAGTGATTTAGGCTCTTAGAGTATTTGAACTTCACTATAGGGAACGCCATGGTTCATGTCCAGCAAAGGGTCCCCTATTATGAACAAGTATAATTATTCAAACAGGCGATAATGCTAGAATACCAGAGATACAAATGGGTGTGGCTGGAAAGGAGAATAACCCAAAATGGGCAGTCTCGTGGTTTCCCCTTTGAAACAGCCCGAAAGAGGGTATGAGAGACGGATCCTTGTTATCGGCTTGTTTGACCGAGTGCCCGTTCCTCGATCAACACAATGTCCTGGCCACTTCCGGCCGAGTAGGGATGGGTCTCAGTTTGGTTAGCCTTGGTAAGCTGTCCCATTGGGAGAGTGATCATAGCAAGCATTGTCGATCACGGACATAGCACCCTAGTATCACAGCCGGGGTGCGTTTCCCCGAGAATGAAGCATTCCCTCATACTCCCTCTGACCTGGGACACCTATTGATCAACCGGGTTAGCGTTTACTCTTGGATCCCATGATTGACATCACCTATTGTCAGGCACTGCCATCCCCTGCGCCTAGTCGATCGAGTATCGGCCGCGAGGGAGCATGTTGGCAGGATGGGAGTGCACTTGCACCCGACGGGTTTGTTGCTGTAAGTGGGTTGGTTCAGACCAAATCCCAAAACTGCGAACTTCCGCTGTACTGTGCCGCCTGCGTTTGGTACCCAATCAAGACGGCCCAACGTCAAAAATGTTTCTGGGTTGGAAGTCAGGCTTTCAGTTGCAGAGCCTTGATTCTGGAAAGGTGGCTCAATAGCACCTTGTGTCCTGTGATTTGCCTATCAATGTGTTTTTCAAGAGCTACTAGCCGCAAAGTGTGACCTGCCAACATTCAGCTCGCCGAGGTGCTTTTTTAAGTTGGTTCAGATCGAAGTCCCAGAGGACTATATTTGCTTTCCCGTAAACAAAAACAACAAATGACCGCATTTCATGTAAAAAAAACCCTTGCATGAGTCTGGCAGACATGCACTTGCTTTCAGACATTCACCATGTGTTGGGTGATTGCTGATCATCCGTGAGCGAGTTGCTCATATGGAGAGGGTTCGCACCCTCCTTGGCTTTTTCCAAGGGCCACGGCCAGCGGCCGAACAGCGCTGTGTACAGACTAGACAATGCAGGGGAACGGTTGGGGAAAAGGGAACGCGCCGCGTGGAGGATGCGTGGTCATTTTTCTCCCGGCCGGACGAATGGAGGGGAACGGCCTTGCCCCCAATGCGACGAGTATCTTTGGTTTGTAACTGCTGTTTTAGTCAAAGATTTACAGGGAAACAAATCAAAGCGACCCAGATTCAAAGTTCCTTGTTTTGTGACAAACCCAACTGAGAGTCGTCCGAAAGGTCCTTGTATTGAGCTATGAAAGGGAAGACCTTTTGGTCTTGGCGTTGACCTCCGCGAAAGTTCCGCGAAGGGGGTCGCGAAAGTTATTCTTTTATTCGCGAAAGTTTTGTGTAAGGGTGGCTTGCTAACAGGAAGCTGGAGTGATGAACCATGTGTATTCACCGGCAGTGCGGGCAGAATGCCCGCAGACCAAAGTTGGCCAGGGAATGCGGCTGCAAAAGCAACCCCCAGCCAGCAGAAACCGGCTTGTGGGAGCTTTGAAGCTTTCGGGTCAAGTTGAGTGCAACTTCCAGCCGGAATTTCGCGAATGTTTGGCGTAAGATCCGCGAAAGTTTCGCGAAAGTCGACGGACCTCCCCGCCAGTTTCCAGACATGAGGCCAACGGGTCCTCTGAGCTGGAGCTGCGGAAACGCGCTTCGCGTGCTACTTTGGAACTGAAAGGTTGCGACTTTCGAGCTGGGGCTGCGGAAGCTTACTTTGTGTACTACTTTTGTATTAGAAAGCTTTGACTTTCGAGGCTGCGGAAGTTTAGTTCATGTACTACTTTCGTATTGAAGAGTTGCGCGACATTCAAGCCGGGCTGCGGAAGTTTACTTTGCTACTTTCGTATTGAAAAGCTGCGGCTTTCGAGCTGGGGCTGCGAGAGTGTACTTCGTGTATTACTTTTGTGATGAATGTTCTGAAAACAGCCCCGCAAAAGTTCCGCGATGGGGTCCGCGAAAGTCTTTTTTTCTCGCGAAGATGGCGGTTTGCGGAACAAGGAATGTCAGATAACTGTCAACTGTTGTTCTCGGGTAAACCAGCCTCCTGAGTTCTTCCAAACCCACCTCGAAGGAAGCGAGATGAAAGTGGCGCAGAGCTGACCAGGTCATTGCCTGTCGAAGTGTACTTGTGGACACGGGTTGTTTCTGGGGGGCTTCTCCAAACCTCGTTCAGGTTTTTGGTGGACCAAAAAAAGTGAGATGATAAACGAAGTCTGAAGGTGTAACGTTTTCTATGTACTCCATAATATTCGGGCCAAGGCTTGACGATGCCAGCTTGCGCCAATGTTCATTACGGGAAGTTGATCAATGAAAGTGATCGCGCAAAGTGCAGGGGCATTTATGGAACTTATGCTGGAAGAAAATGGTGTGTTTATGACCATGTACTGCAATGCGTCGCCGTCCAGTTTGTTCCATTGATGGCAACCAACGCTTGACTGTCCGATACATGATACATGTCAACAAGCCGCATAAGGCTTGGGAGGGCTTTGGGAAAGCTCACTACATCTTTCCACAAAGACTCTAATTTTGGATAGGCCCTAATGTCATCATGTCCGGGGCGAACAAACAAGTTTGACCATCGTTCTGTTTGCGCTTTTTGTTCTGGTCTGATGTTTGGGTGTGTATCAAAAGCAGGGTGATCAACACAGCCGAGTGCGGCCAGGCTGTGGCAAGTGCCAGGAGTGGCGTGGAGGTTCGACGCATCGCCAACGGGAAGTGCGACAAAGAGATGCAAAGATCTTGGGTATGGCTGTGGACAAGTGGGTGCTGAGGCATTTTGGACAGAGTAGTCATAAGGACTTGCTTTGACATATCAGAAAGATCCGCCTATTTGGCGAGCGAGTCCACAGATTCTGGGGGGCAATCCGTTCCCCCAATAGTGAATCCTCCCCCCCCTGCCCATCAATATATTGGCCTGGGAACGCACAATATTTTACTACCAGGTACATTTGTGCCCCGGGGGTATCACTCCACTCCTTGGGTCAGACGTGGCTTTGCTGGGAGAAGGTAGAAAAGGGCTACAAACTTCCAAGGGAGGAAACAGGATGCATGTTGAATTCTGGTCGAGTGCATTGCCGGTTGGCTACCTTGCTGGTTTGAGCATGTCCCCAAATACGGCAGCAGCTGGGGTTAGGGTTGGCGGGAATCGGAGAGAATTGGTTTGGTATTGCTTGTACCTGTTTAGTATTGGGAGATTTGGGTGATATCTATTGATATGGTGCATTGATCAGTAGGGGGAAGGCTTGAAAACGAGCGAACACTCTGATGTAGGTTTTTTACTTGGCAATCCAATAGAATCGTGGCAAACACAGTGCAGAAAGATCAAGATGTACCCATGGACCCGGAATTCCTACAAAATGTCCCTTTTGGTGGATTGAACATCACTTTTTGGACCAACTTCAAGTGATTTTCCTTTTGGGGTGATGCTTAAAGGGAAAATGTCTTGGAACCCAGCAGTTTTTGGTTCCTGAACTGTGTCCCTTGTTGAGTGGTTTGAACGGCAAAGGGGGTCCACGTTTGGGAAGCCCCCCCCTACATGAAGGGCCCATGTTGCAAGGGACATCAGGATGAGTTCGCCGTCAAGGCAAAAAGTTTCGTGCCTCTTTTGTAGGCCCATTTCCCACCTTCAAAGCGGTTGGTGAACAGAAATCCCGGACAATGATGTATTTAAGTGCGGATCCCCCTCAAGCTTTAGCATAAAAATATATATTATGTACATTGTATGTTTGGGGCTGTTTGGGGCACGTGCCCAGGAGTTATCATGTTCATGTCCTGGGCTTGCCCTTGGTGGCCCTGTTTCCTGGTGTCCCCTTTCGCTGAAAACACCCAAAAGACCCCAATGAAGTCGCACTCGTAGTCTCCGCGCAAGCATTGCACTATGCAAGGGAACCCCACGATATAGTTCTGCATTGATCAACCCGTATTTCCCTTTGTGGTGTTTTTAAGCATCACCTTTTTGGCCAATTTGATGTGAGATTCCTTGTGATGTTATGGGGCCTACTCCGATTTCTGAACCATGCTGCTTTACAGTGACTCTACAGGTACCAGATCGGTGAGAAGACCGTGCAGGTGAGGGTGACCAATGATCAGGTCCGGCTACTTGGGCGGGAGTCTCAAACGTCCAATCCATTGCCAGAGTTCACTCACCGCAAGGCCGGCTTGTTTCGGTTTTCTTCCATTGTCCCCTTTTAACCAGAAAGTTGACTTGTTCCATCCAAAGGTTAGTGTCGGTTTCGTTTTGAAGGTCCAGTTTTTGTTTGTTTCAGGAACTGAGGTTGTCTTTGTTGGTCTTTCTCGTTTCGCATTGAAGAAAACTAACAGAGGGTTCCTCGAAGACACCCCAAGCAAAGGTTTCCTATGGTGGACACTTGGCTATTGTACAACCACTTTCTTTGGGCATTGTGTGTGTTGGGTTTGAGTTTGCAGGTGTTCATTGGCCCGCTCGGGGGGGGGGGGGAGGTCCGGGAGGAGGCCGAGAAAGATGCCAGGGACATGGCGAGTTCGGGGAAAGAGCCCTGGCATTTCCAGCCTATACGGTCCGATCGCCTGGCCATGTGATGACTAGAGCTGCCCATAGAAGTGGCACGTTCTAGACCTAGACCTCCAGCACCGAACAAGGAGCCGTCTTTCCCCATTGCCACTGAAGGTGCGGGGCAGATGCTCATTCCACAACAGCTCCGCATGCAAAGAGCCACTTGCAACAGCTTGCTGATTCATCCTTGACGCACTGCCAGCAAACCTGTAGCTCGCACAACCCAAGACTATGGTGCGAGTGCGCAGCATCGAGCTTCTTCCTCAGGATGTGTGTCCATAGGGTCAACATTCAAGTAGCCGTTTTTTTGCGGTCTTCCAATGTCGGCCTCCCTCTAAGCCCCTTTTTGGCTCCAAATGCCCAGCTCAGGCACCCTTCCAAAAACCATTTGTGAGGAAAGAGTATTTGAACTTGCCTTGGGTGAGTTGAACATCACATTTTGGGACCTAAAATTAAACAAAAACTCGGGGTTCGTTCTATATTTTCCCGTTCGCTGGGGGTTTTACCTTTGGCTCACGATTCAGTTTCGCTTCGATGGGTCACGCAGGGAACGTGGGGTTGATCCGCATCACTTCTCTCTCCAGGTGCTTGTGCAAGGCGCCGGTGCGGCCTTCACCCCCATCGCGCGAGCCCCAGCCCAACTTGCCAGAGAATGCTACGTTGTTGCAATGCGATTACAGACCTTTCCGCAGTTGCACAGGCAAAAAAGGCAGGTGACGACTCGGGTTGGCTTATTCCAAGGGGATGGATCGCGGGGATGAAAGCCACATCGTTGCCTGGACGCTCGTCTCAGTGCTTCGCTCCATGTCAGGCGTTTTGACACCTGAACATTTCAAAAAGGAGAGACCAAACTGCTGAGGAATTGAAAAGCACAGGGCGCAGCATCTGCATTTCACATACACCATCAGACTTCGACAAGTGATTATGTTCATGATTTTGGGTGGACCCCTTTAAGGGCCAATCTGTGGACTGCACTCAGATAAGTTTGATGTAAATAGGATATGGACCCCCAAAAAGGTTGGTTTTCCTCGTGGATTTCCTTTAAACCAGCCGCCAAAAGTGCGTCACTAAGTGGGAAATGCCTGGCCGGTCGCAGGCCAAGTTTGTCAGCACGTTGCCTTCAGGCGTGGGCAGAGAGAGAGAGAGAGAGTCCACTTGGAAGAAGTAGACGTTGGAAGACCTGCCCAGTTGAAGTTGCGCCGCGCGGCCATGTGTTGAATCTAGGGTGTCCGAACATTGGGCATGCGCTTTGAAGTGAAACTGAAGCCCAAAGGTACACTTTCAATCTGAGAGAGAGGCTCAACTCTTCGGTGGTTTTGTGTTTTTCTCAGGAACGACATAGCAAAACCCGAAAATCAAAAACCTTGCATGGCCATGTCTGAAACATTGGAGAACGATATAGTGAAACCCCCAAAACGATAACTTTCTGCTCGAAGTCGCCCAAAGTAGTCGTAGTTTTTGCCGCTCGCTCAAATGCCTTCTGCCACATGGAGCTGGTTTAGAGAGATGACAACTGGAAACTGTTCGCCCAACCATGTTTGCTGGGAGGGTGGACATGGGTGTGTTGTGTGTGTGTGGTGTGTGTGTGTGTGCAGCTGGTACCCTTCTCCAGCTGCAGGGAAATCAACAGGAAACGCCGATTTCGAGTTCCAATTTGGATTTGCAGCTGGGCTCGAACTTTGAAGTGTACGTCGCTCATTTAAATCATGTTTGCCTCCTGAGCCACTTAAGGAGAACAGTCAGACATATTAAACATAATACGCATGCTGGAATGCATACTAGGTCTACCTAGGCATTTCCTTCCATTTCCATTGAAGATGCAACACACATGTGAAAAGAGGTGGCATGTGCTGCGTTGTTCACTCAAGACTTGTTTACCCAGGCTTTTTTGCTTCCCACCAGTGTGGTTCATGGCATCTTTGAGGTAGGGTTCCGGACGGTTCCGCTGGGTCCTGACTGGGCATTTTCTCTGTTTAAGGGTTTGCACTCCAGATTTGAACAGCCACCTTTAGAAGATTTGGTCACTCAAGGTGTGTTTCGACTCGTTTTCTCGTTTGCGGGTTCCTCACTTCCATGAAGCCAGCTAGAAGTGCCAGGCTCCAGGAGCGGCAGCGCTACCCCGCGAGGCTCGAATGCCCATCCGGAGGATTTTGGTTCACTTTCTGTTCCAAACAAGGTCGGTTCAGGTGCAGCGACAAGGCTGGGATTTGGAGTGCTTGCGACATGGGTCAAGTGGTTTGACTCGCCACTGTGCATGTCGAAAGTCTCCAGGGTCGGCGTGTAATTACAAGCACCAGAATTAGCTAAGTATGCTTCCAGGGACTCAGTGTTATTTGTCAAACACAAGATGCTTAGTTTAACCCACCTCAAGAGGGAAGGCAGACAATTATTGGGGAGCTTGAAGGCACTCTGATATACACACGTTTAGTCTCCGGCTCATTCCGCCGACATTCCGAAAGAATCGCGCATTCTTGTTGTGCTAAAGCCCATCCACCCAGACTCGCAACTCACACAAAACCCGCCGAACACCCCGTCACAAAATCGCCGCCCGGTACGCGTCCAGCCCTGTAGGCGCACCCTCCCTTGTGGCGGAGGGGGAAGCTTCCAACCACGCCAAACAGAAGTCGGCGAATTCGGGGGTCCAATTCCCTTGTGACATGCCCCAATGGTTCAGGACCCGGCCCACTTTCGGGCCAGGCGGCAGCGGTGCGCAGACGCCGCAGAACACGACGCCGCGGAACCTGACACCCAACGCCTCCAGGAGCTCGCGTCGCGCATCTCCCTTTTGTCGGTTTCGAAAACAACTTGGTGGTGGGAAGGGAACCGAGGAGCTTAGGGTCTCCAAATTGTCCTTGAAAGAGGGAGCTAAAGAGCAGGAGTGAACCAACGACATGGTGGACGAGTCCAGGTGGGTGGATACCCCTCAAGCCTCCGGAACCCAACGGCAACAGCTCCAAAGGACTTCTTGATTCTTGCAGGGAAAAGTTGCACCAAAAGCCCTCAAAGACAAGTTCATTGTTTTCCCCTTTAGTTCACAAGTCAACAACTGGTATGTTTGGAAGCAAACTGGGGGGGTAGAAATCTCACACGGGTAGAAATCTCACACCCAAAGAACATCGCCAGGAAAAGTGAAATCACCAACCAAACAATGTTCTTCTCAACGGCTGAAAGCTTATGGCTTAGGGGGTCTCCGCCAAGATAAGCTCCCCGGAAAGGTTTGGAGGAAGGTTGCCGAAGAGGTTGGATGGACTGCTCTTATCAATGTGGATTTGGCTCTCACCGTGACGCAGAGCGAACAGATGGGAGATTGCATAGCCAGAGCTGCAACAAGAATAGCTTTTATGTTACAGAGGCAGAAAATGCACCGTGCTCCAAAAAAGCGCCAGATCATGTTCTCACTCCATTTTGATGAGGCATTCCAAAAGACCCAGGGAGTTTCTGCGGCCGGTTGCTTCCTTCCCCAAACAGTGTGTCTACACTAAGGGGTTCTCACGGTAAGAGAAAAGGCCTTGGTGCCAGATTGAGGTGCCCCCTCTGGCCGCGAGCGTTTTGCGTGGTATTTACCGCAGATTCGTGCTCTTGCTTGATGTCGAAGTGCGTTTTGACTGCGCAGGCTCGCACAAAGTGAGTTGGCGACTTCTGGCCGCGAGCGTTTTGCGTGGTATTTACCGCAGATTCGTGCTCTTGCTTGATGTCGAAGTGCGTTTTGACTGCGCAGGCTCGCACAAAGTGAGTTGGCGACTTCTGGCCGCGAGCGTTTTGCGTGGTATTTACCGCAGATTCGTGCTTTTGCTTGATGTTGAAATGCGTTTCGATTGCGCAGGCTCGCACAAAGTGAGTTGGCGACTTCTGTCCGCGAGCGTTTCGCGTGGTATTTACCGCAGATTCTTGCTCTTGCTTGATGTTGAAGTGCGTTTCGACTGCGCAGGGCTCGATTTTTTTGCTTTTTTGGCGGCTCCGGGGACCGTGGGGGTTTTGTCTCGTGGTCCGGCGGCACGGGTTTCCGGCGAAAGGTCCCGGGCTCGATTCCCGCCCTGTCCGCGCGAGCTTGTTTCCCTTTCTTTGGGCATGCTTGGATGGTGCTTCTGTGCTGCGACGGCGTCTCGATGGTACTCTGAACAACAACACCCAAAAACAGCAACAGCAACAGCAACAGCAACAGCGCCACAATCGAGAACAAAGGAAGAAGCTACCTAGCTAGCTAACTCACTAACTCTGGTGAAACAAACACACAGATCTTGCCTTTTGTAGTGATGCTTACACACACACACACACACACGCACACGCACACGCACACGCACACGCACGCACGCACGCACGCACGCACGCACGCACGCACGCACGCACACGCACACGCACGCACGCACGCACGCACGCACGCACGCACGCACGCACGCACACGCACGCACGCACGCACGCACGCACGCACGCACGCACGCACGCACGCACGCACGCACGCACGCACGCACGCACGCACGCACGCACGCACACACGCACACACGACCTTGGCGCTGGCTTCGACACGTGTCTGCTGCATTCTCTTGCGCGTGTCTGTTCCAGGCCGTGTCCTTGTCTTTGTGAATGTGCGCGCAAATACCGCAAAATGATGTTGCAGCTTCCTGACAACAACCGCCGTTTTGCGGCGCAGCCCGCACAATACTCTGCAGCGTGTGACCGCCGCCTATCACTGTTTGGGGCCTGGTGCCGGGGTAATTTTGTTTACGTATTTGTTGGTCGTTGGCAGCAAGCATTTGCATTGGAAAGCCTAGGTGACCCAGGTCAAGGAAGCTCTTGCAACAAGGTTAGGAAATGGATGCCTCAAAATGAGGGCATCCCGCATCCAAAAAAGCATCAAAAAACAAAAGCAGCTCAAGCGCCAGGAGTTTGCTCCCCGTCGCCAAGGCCGACGCCAAGGCAACACCTAAGCCCAGCAGCCCCAAGGCGCCGAGCAGCCCCAAGGCGCCGGGCAGACCTCTGCTGCCGAGCCCCAAGCCGACGGCGAAGTCGCCCCCCAGCCCCAAGGCGAACCAAACGCCGCGTGCGCTGACGCCGCCCAAAGCGGCGCCCAAGGTGGCCACGCCGAAGGCGGTCACGCCCAAGGCAGGAACCGTTTGCAAAATGTGCTCAAACCAGCCGGTGGTTTCTTTAAAGCGTTTAAAGTTTAAAGCCACGAGGTTGGTTAAGCAGCAGTTAAAATTTGCTGAAAGTTGGCTCCCTGCAAGGTGGCCACGCCCAAAGCTGCCTCGCCCAAGGCGGCGTTGACCCCGAAGGGCGCGCCGTTGACCCCGAAGGGCGCGCCGCCCTCGAGTCCCAGAGGCGCCTTGGCGGCGGCCAAACCGCCTGCCAGTCCCAGAAGCGCACTGGCAAAGGCATTGGATGCCAAGGCCAAAGGCGGGGATCTGGGATCTGGGGATCTGGGATTTGGACCGAGCACTTTGGGCACCTTGTGGAGTTCCAAAAGGAAATGAAGAAACGTCTAGCAAAACAAGTCTTCCGATTCCTGTTCCCCTACTATTTCATGGCTTCCTTGTAGGGTTCATGGTCTGCCTTCTGGGAACAAATGGCTGGTCCATTAATCCTACGAAAGGTCGACCTTCTACTCGGGGGGCTAGCAGCAGAGATTCCTTGCCAGGTGCGTCGCCGAGCGCCGTCCCCAAGGCAGGGCAAAGGCGTTCGCGCTTCACATGTATAGATGTTTACAAGTCTGCGTTTGTGTGATGCTGGGCATTGTTTCTGTTTATTTGAGGCTGTGTGTCAACCCACCATGCTTTAGAGGATCATTTGTTCAAATTCATACACATGCCTGAGGTGTGCTGGATGTTGTTGTTTTGTTGCAAATGTCATGGAAGGCACGCAGGACCTTCTTGTTAGGCTTTCCTTTTGAAAACTGGGCCCTCTTGTACATCTGCGGCACCTCACGCCCTTTACTTGCGGATTCCTTATTATTCAGGTCTTGGGATATTTTTTAACATTTGAATCAAAGACATTGGACCCTATCAGTAGCTGAACAAAATTTGAATACACCACCACTAAGCTTAGTAGATGGATATGTGTTGTCACAGCGGATGCTGTTTTGACAGGAGGTGTTTGGCAAGTGGGACTGGCACGGGGGGCGTTTGGCTCCTTGTTTCTGTGTGCTGCAGCTTTTGTGCATGTTGGTCTTATGAATGGAACTGGACAAAGCCTTTGCTTCGGCATGGCATGGTCTCGGTACTTGTCCGAAGATGTTTCATTCTTTAACATATGTGTGACCCAGTGCAATTGCCACGGTTGATTTTTAGCAACACAACGGCCCCACTCGTATAGGCATGTGGTTGATTTGTTGTTCCTGTTCTGGCATTGTGTGTGTGTGTGTGTGTGTGTTTGTTTTTGTTTTCTTAGCAGGGGTCTGGGGTCTGAAAGCAAACAACTTGCGCTTGCTATCGAATAGGTTTGTTTCAGCATGCCGACCCCACCCCCAAACAAAAACAAATGAACAAGAATAACACGCACGCACGCACCCAAACCACATATTCAAAATGCGTGCTGTTCCCTTTGCATTCCCTGTACTGTAAACAATCCTTTTTTCGGGCGCCATCCGAAAACAGATGCCGCCCGGTAGCTTCAGGTGCGGCGCTGAGATGCATTGAGGCGCAGGGTGGTGTCCCAACTCAGGCTCAAGGTTGATCCCTCGGGATGATTGCCTACGTTCTGAGTTTCATTTGCTTCGTGGGTCGTATCTTGTCCTGATTTCAAAGGGAAGCTATCACTGCAAGTTTAGCTCCAGAGGACTTAAGCAAAGGGAGGCTGAGTTCTTGCGCTTGCCACTTTAGGATGTGGACGTTTTTGGGGTGAACAAACAGCTTGGACGTGCTGGTTCCATCCACTCAAGCAGTGAGCCTGAGAATGCAACACAAGTGAGACACCAAGAGGTGATTTCAGGTCGGTTCGCCAACCGGGTTGGGCCAACCCGGAAATGACCAAGCAAAGAGCACCTGGAGGGATCTGTTCACGGGTTTTTCTTTGGACATGTGGTGATTGATTCTGTTGGGAAGCTGGAACGTCCAAACCTGTCAAGTTGGCTGGCTTTTGGGGGACCGTCGAAGAACAAGAATCAGCCGGAGCTTGCTGCGTGGTAAAACAGAAGTACAGAAGTACTGCAACCAATGCAATAAGGATGAGGTTCTGGAGAACTTTAAACCCAAATCAAATCATGAGTAAAGTAAGGAGTAATTGGTTCACCCCTGATATTGCACCCACAATAATTTGTGGAACCTTTCAATAACTGTTTCGGTTGACTCGTGAAACGGGGTCCACTATGTTTACGGCCAAAATACAAACCCTGACCTCTTGCTAAGTTTGCCCGGGTTTGCACGGAGGTACCCCACAAACCATTTAGGGATACTTCAAAGGGTTTCGGGTATAGGCAACTTTAAAGCCATATTAAGTCATGTTCATAGAATAACATCTATTTGTTTAGTCCATTTGTATTATATAAAATTTAAGTGCAGCGACGCGTGAGACCAGCGCCTGCGGTTCAGGAGCCTGAGAGCAAGTGGCGCGCCAAAGGGTAATTGCACCTTGCAGACATATGGAGCATGTAATGCTCAGTTTTTGAGTTCCAGGGCTTCAAGCTATTTGGGAACCACTTTTGTTCGGTCAATCCACTCAGGAAGTGAGAATGGGAATCCAGCATCAAGAACCCCTGGTTGATTCATACGGGGGAGCGCCCCGTTATTCTAAACCTGTAATTACTTTTCCCGGAAGCATTGCGAAGGGTTCTTCTTCTAAAAGCGGCTGCCAACTTCACCTGCCAACTTCTCATGCCAACTTGTCGAGAGTTACTTCACCTGCCAACTTCTCATGCCAACTTGTCGAGAGTGCCTACTTCTCATGTCCTTTTTGAGAGTTACTTCACCTGCCAACTTCTCATGTCAACTTTTCGGCTGTTATCTCATTCTACTAAAAGCACAAGCTAATTTGTCGGGTGTTACTTCACTATCCTAAAAACACAAGCTAACTTTTCTGTTCTACCTTCACATCTCGACTCTTAATTCTTCTTCTTTTTATGGCGGGGGTAGGCCCGACGGGAGCTTACGAAACGCACCCCTCTGCGGAGATCGTGCGTGTCGAAGCGCTCTCGCTGTGGCGCCGTGCGAATTTGTCTTGAGCCCGATGAACCCTCTGCGGAGATCGTGCGTGTCGAAGCGCTCTCGCTGTGGCGCCGTGCGAATTTGTCTTGAGCGCGGCGAACCCTCTGCGGAGATCGTGCGTGTCGAAGCGCTCTCGCTGTGGCGCCGTGCGAATTTGTCTTGAGCCCGCGAACCCTCTGCGGGGATCGTGCGTGTCGAAGCGCTCTCGCTGTGGCGCCGCGCGAATCTGTCTTGGTCGCGGCGAACCCTCTGCGGAGATCGTGCGTGTCGAAGCGCTCTCGCTGTGGCGCCGTGCGAATTTGTCTTGACCTTGGCGAACCCTCTGCGGAGATCCTGCGTGTCGAAGCGCTCTCGCTGTGGCGCCGTGCGAATTTGTCTTGAGCCCGATGAACCCTCTGCGGGGATCGTGCGTGTCGGATCGCTCTCGCTGTGGCGCCGTGCGCATCTGTCTTGAGCCCGATGAACCCTCTGCGGAGATCGTGCGTGTCGAAGCGCTCTCGCTGTGGCGCCGTGCGATTTTCTTGCTCGCGAAACGGCTTTTGGAAGTTGTCTCGTGGTGTGCGCGCCTGCTTTCGCAATCCCGCGGTCCCGGGTTCGATTCCCCCCTGGTCCGCGGCAGCTCCGGCTTGAAAATCGCAGCTTTTAAGTACAAACGTAGTACGCGGAGCGTGCTCCTGCAGCTCCGGCTGGAAAATCGCAACTTTTAAGTACAGACGTAGTACGCGGAGGCTGCTGCAGCTCCGGCTGGAAAATCGCACTTTTTAAGTACAGACGTAGTACGCGGAGCGTGCTCCCGCAGCTCCGGCTGGAAAATCGCAACTTTTAGATACAAATGGCTGGAAAATCGCAACTGTAAATTGCAAATGTAGCACGCGGAGCGCCTCCGCCGCTCCAGCTTTTTGAGGGTTAATTACTTCACCTGCCAGTTTCTCATGCCGAAACTTCGAGAATTACTTCACCTGCCAGCTTCTCATGCCACCTTTTCGAGAGTTACTTCACCTGCCAACTTCTCGTGCCAACTTTTCGAGGAGTTACTTCACCTGCGAGCTTATCATGCCAACTTTTCGAGAGTTACTACACCTGCGAGCTTCTCATGCCAACTTTTCGAGAATTACTTTACCTGCCAACTTCTCATGCCAACTTTTCGAGAAATACTTTACCTGCCAACCTCTCGTGGCAACTTCACCTGCCAACTTTTCGAGAATTACTTCACCTGCCAACTTCTCATGCCAACTTTTCGAGAAATACTTTATCTGCCAACCTCTCGTGGCAACTTTTCGAAAAATTACTTCACCTGCCAGCTTCTCATGCCAACTTTTCGAGAGGTACTTCACCTGCCAACATCGCCTGCCAACTTTTCGAGAGTTACTTCGCCTGCCAACTTCTCGCGCCAACTTTTCGAGAATTACTTCGCCTGCCAACTTCTCATGCTAACTTTTCGAAAGTTACTTCACCTGCCGGCTTCTCACGCCAACTTTTCGAGAGTTACTTCACGCGCCATCTTCTCGTGCCAACTTTTCGAGAATTACTTCACCTGCCAGCTTCTCACGCCAACTTTTCGAGAGTTACTTCACCTGCCAACTTCTCATGCCAACTCTTTGAGAGTTATTTCACCTGCCAACTTCTCATGCCAACTTTTCTCTTGAGTTACTTCGCCTGCCAACTTCTCATGTCAACTTTGCGAGAATTACTTCACCCGCCAACTTTGCCAGCCAACTATTCGAGAGTTACTTAACCTGCCAGCTTCTCATGCCAACTTTTTGAGAATTGCTTCGCCTGCCAACTCCTCATGCTAACTTTGCGAGAGTTACCTCACCTGCATCAACTTGCCTCTATGCTTCCGGGCCACTCGTCGTCTAGTTTTTTGTCTGGGGGGGGGGGAGCAGGTTCTTCTTAAATCCGGGGTCGACATGCGGTTTTTGCGAGGAACTCGAGTTAACATCGGCCAGTGGCCAAGCTTCTCAAGCAAGTCACAAGGCCAAGCCTCTCGCGCGACTCGCGCGACTCGCGCGACTCGCGCGACTCGCGACTGGCAGCCAATGGGCTGAGTTAACGCACCCATGGCATGGCTCGGGCCGTTTGCACGTCTTGAGCCAGCTATTTTTACAAAGCACCGCCAGTTAAGCTCCCTTTCAAGAGGGGCCTAAAAAGGTCTAGTGGGGGTCCAATATAAGCCCCTGGGAGATTCCATTGGGCTTTGGACCTTAGATGTTTCGGCCCTTGGTCCATGGGTCTGTATTTGTTTGGAGAGTTTAATAGGGAGACCAAAAGGAAACCATCCATTTTGTCTCCCATATTTTAAGAAACACCCAAATCACATATATGCCTAAACTAGCCGGTTGACCTTTGGTTAACATCTTCTGGTCTACTTTCGGTCCTGGCCCCTCGACCCAGACACGCAGTGGGGCGTTTCCTTTTCTCTTTTCTTGGGGGTCGTTTAAGGTCAACCAGCAAGAATAGCACAAACAGGCTCCCTTTTCTTCTGATGCGTCGAGCTCGCAGTTTTTGTAGTTCCCTAGTCCTTCTATTGGCTGATGGAATCGAAACAAAGGACAACACACTGGAATGTTGCGGTCGGGGACCCATACACAGGGGGTCCTATCACTCTTTCTGGGTGAGTTGTGATTGGTTGCAAGGGAGTATTATAAGGGGCTAAACGATTACCAACATGTTTGCAACTGATCATGACTGAATCTAGTTTGTTTTTTTGCCTACCCCATTCTAATGTTTTCATTGACTAAAAAAAATGGTGCTGTCACTACTGAACGAATGTTTACTTTTTCCAGGGGGCTTCAGCAAATGGAATAATTCGTTAGGCGCTTATAGGCTGGCAGGATGTCTTGGACCATGCCATGCCAGGGTTTTCGAACCCTGGGATCCGCCAATGACGATGGGATTCGCCTGCACTCGGATGCGGCACAGAGAACGGGTGGAACGGCAGGACAACCCAACCAAAGGGCACAAGGGCAGCCTTAACTCACCCTTTGGAAGTGTTCCCACTGACTAGTTTTTGTTTGAACAAGGAATTAAAAAGCCTGACTGAATGGGTGTTTGAGGTACTTTGCCCTTTTGGGGTTGGTCTAAGGGTAGAACTATGGGTCAAGCTTTGGAGGCTCCGCAACCCTATTTTCACACATACTTGGGGTGTCGGTAGGACACCTTCCACACGTACGGGTCCCAAGTCGGCAAACCACCCGTTCCAAGCCGTTTGGAGTGCAGCCTGCGAATGCCCGGAACACACTCGCCGGGCAAATAAAAGACGCGCCGACGCTCGTGAGTTCATGACTCTTAGTTTTGAGAGTTAGAACCAACATTTAATACTGTGCCAAGGCTTGAATGTGAACTACACAAGTGCACTTGAGCACAGAGGCTCTTGCGTGCAAAAAGAATGCAAACACCTCCAGATTGCCGAACAAAATGCTTAGATCCACGTCTCGGATGCTGGAACCACTACGCAATGGGTCTGATTCTTGTGTTTTTTCTCCCCAACAGCTGAAAGCTTTGGGGTCTCAGCCCAGATAGGGTCCGGGGCGGCCCTGAGGCAAGGTTCCACGAGGGTTCCACGAGGGTTCCACCCGGGCTCCACCAGGGTTCCACCAGGGCTCCACCAGGGCTCCACCAGGGTTCCACGAGGTTCTGCGAGGGCTGCGGGGTGGTGCGAGCACTAAAAAGAGCACCGCATGCTGTTGGGGATGTCACCTCTAGGTTTTTTGCATTGTTTCAGAAAAGTGTGAAAAACCTTGAGTCTTCTGGAAAAAACCAAGTGCAGACCCATGTCCCAGATTCTGGAACCCATCCCCAGGGCGAGCTTCTTTTTATTTGGAAACTCGAGGTCGTTTCATTGTTTGGAAACGTGTGAAAAACTTCAAGTTTTCAACAACAAACAAAAAGTTCAGACCCATGTCAACCACCAATGGGTCTGAACATGTTTCTTTTTTGGCACGTGTCCCAGATGCAGACGCGCAGGTAGATGCAGATTCGCATTCTTCCGAAATCGCACGCTCATGGCAACATGTTCTGTTAACAATCACACCCTAATGGGGTGTGTCTTTGAAGAGAATGCCCTCTCTGACGGGTTTCCTAGCACACCAATTTCCTCCGAAGGTTCCATGGTGCGAGGGCCCCATTTTTATTTTTATTTTTTGTGTGTTGGGGGGGGGCTAAATTGAAATCACTCACTTTTCCCTACCTATTTTTGGACAACATCAGTACCGCGCACACGGTGTATGTCTAAGTGTGTGTGTGTGTGTGAGGTTGCATGATTGTTTTGGGAGATGAGGGGAGATACAACGAACCAAAATGTAGGTGTGGTGTGGTGGGGTGTGTTTTGAATTAAAGCCCCTGAGATGCCGCGAGTTGGCTTGGGAGTAGAACAAGCTTGGAAACGTGAGGCTCAAGTAGTAGGGTGCCACGGTAAATGAGAAAATTGAGCAAGAAAAACGCCACTGCTGGTGTTGTTATCACCCATCGACCATGGCACCAATGGCACAGGTCGATGCATGGCAGACCTGTTCCCTCAGAATGCGACTTCCAACCTGCAAAACATCCGGAAACTTCACTGAACATGAGGCGACTGCATATGGGGTCAACGTGCCAAAACACCATGCAAATTTAGGGACCAATTGCATGCGACTTCTTTTACGTCCTCTATTTTGTGTGCATCCGTTCCACGGATGGCTGGCAGGCACGGTTCTGGGCATGTGCGAGAATCCAAAGATCCCCACTCCCTTCCAAATGGCATTTGCGATGCGGCTGAAAACTTCCAAGCCCGATTTGAGCGCCCAAAACCAATTGACTCATCGACTTAGCGTTCCATGTTCTACTTTGGGGACGACTCAAACAAATTGGCTGTGGGTCAAAACCAATGGAATCCTATTTTGGGGTAGGTGCGCCACCCATTTTAGTCTACTTTAGTGGGGATTGGGATTTTCACTGGGGGTACCACGGCCAATTGAAGTTGGGGGCCCCCGCCAAGAGTCCTTGGAGAGAGGGTGCTCACCAGGCGCCGGCGCTGTGTCTTTTTTGGGGGAGCCCCCTTTTTGGTTGAAAAGGGAAGCGAAAGGAAAACAACTCAACCATTTTAGGGTTTCCCTGATGTTGAGGCACACCTGGTTTTCGAAAAGGAGAGACAAATCGACTTCCTCGGTTCCTTCAGACTCTTTTTGTGGCGGTGGAAACCCAATTCTGCCGGCTTTGGCACAGATGGCGGGGCCTTTCTATTTCCTTGAACCAACATGTTCGCCGATTTCCGGCACAGAAATCAAGGGTCCATTCTGTTCCTTGTTCCAAGAAGACCATTTGGGTGGCTCGTCTTTTTGGAGATGGTACATCCTTTGTTTGTGTTGTAGAAAGGGACATTTTCGCGGTTGCCTAAAAAGGACACGCACATAAAAGTCCAGCGTGGGAAAAGGCTAATTTTGATCCATTTGCCAGGCCTGATGCGGCCCGGAGCCTTGGGAAATGCATAGGAAAGAAAAACCCAGTTGCGCATTTGAAACAGGTGGTCTGCTCTATTTCTGCCGTTTCAGGTGGTTGAACCGTTTAACCCATGGAAAGGACTTCCAAAAGTCAGAAACCATCAATATCGAAGCCAGGAAAAGCTGCGGCCCTTACTCAAACGCAAAGGAGTCTCCTTGCCTTGCTGATAGCTTCAGATTGTGCAGGAATCGGATCCCTATGTCGTGTCCCGGTTTGGTGGTTAAAAATCCAAATGGTTGGGTCAGTTTGTAGGGACCCTCAAAATCATGGCTTTCATTGTGGTTTCCCTGCAACCCAACGTTGACCAAAAAGCACACCCCGAGCATACCACAATCATGGAGTTGGAGTCGGGGAGTGTCATGAAACAGTGGGAATCCTGATTCGAATCTTGGGTGGCAGAAGCATCAACCAATCACCTGCAAAGGCCAATGCTCATTTCAGTTTCCCGAAAGCGGATGAAGTTGATCGCTTGGACATAGCAATGGACACTGTCAGGGGAGGGCAACATTGTCAGCTCAGATAAGGAAGCCTGTCTGGGGGCAGAAAGTTTGGTTTCGGCCAAGAGGACCCTTTAGCGTTTGACCTCGAATGACCTTGTATGTTCCAATCATCCGACGGCGTCGGTGTGTCAAGGGGAATGAGTTGTCCAGTTGTTTTTGTTTTTCCCGGTGCGCAGGCATAATACGGCGTGGTTGTGTTGCAGGCTTGTGTGGTGCTTTTCTGAGTTCTTGTGTTGAGGTGTTTAAGGCAGCGTTGCTTACGCCTGAATCAACTGCCCTTGACCTTTTGGAAAATGACCAGGTTCCTTCCAGCAATCAAAGAGCAAGGTGGGTCTGCCCGGTGCAGATGTTGACGTCCAGTGGCCAATTAAACTCGCAATCTCACAGACAGTTCGTACCCTTGTGCCAATCGGGTCTTTGGATCTGCTGAAGGCTTGGTTGGGGTCCATTTCGATACCTTGACGACAAACATGGTCGACCGCGATTCCACATGTGCTTTTGGGACCGTATTGTGAGTTTCGTTACCCTTGTTCCAATAATGGTAGCGCACAACGGCCTTTTAGAGGAATTTATACTTTCATTGTTAAAAAAGGAGAAGTGTCAAAGCCCGAAATCTTCTGCACTCCGGCACCTTTGTTTCCGAGGTGTGCAGACCAACAAGTCGGGAATCAGGCGACGGGTATCGGGCATGTGAGGCAATTCTTTGTGTTTGGCTCCCTAGAGTTGAGGTCGAGAACCATCATTTCTCTCCTGTCCTCTTGTGGAAGCAAGTAGTTGTGTCCGTTGCTGAGCATCTTCTCTTGGGGCCTGTTTGGTGGTTGTACCCAGATCGGTGGTGTTCCCTTTGTGTGGTTTTGCATGTTCCCCAAACAGCGAAGCATTGGAGTTCTATCCTGAGTCTTGAAGAATCGGAAAGTGTGACCCAGATGCCAGATGCTCCTGTCTCCGAGTCTCTGGTCAGACGCCAGATGCTGTGACGCCAGCTTTGGTGTCGCCTGCCTGCCCCCCTGTGTCTCCCAGCCTTTGGTCAGATGGCAGATGCTGTGACGCCAGCTTCGCCTGCTTGTCCCCCTGAGTCTCCCAGCCTCTCCGCTCAGATGCCAGAGGCTGTGACGCCGGCTCTGGCCGTCTCTTTGTGTCTCCGAGTCTCTCCGGTCAGACGCCAGATGTGGTGACTGCGTCGATGCCACATGCTTTGAGTTGTGGGGCTTCCCTTGCTTGCTGGGCCTAGTTTGATTGAGTTTTCCTGCTTCCAGCCCTCAACAGGAAAAATGAGGGTCTCCGGCCAAAACAACTAAACCGTCTGCTTCTCTGCTTGTTTGGCACGCCCGGCTCCCGCAACAGGGGCAGGTTGCGTGTGCCACGGCCGGGGATGGCCACGTCCTGTTGCTGCACGGGGCCGTCGTTCTCTAGTTATGTTTTTTGCTGTTGGGGTCGAGGCTGGCGCAATGGTAGTGCCACTCGGCGGTGGCTTTACTTATATTGGCCCCTGTTTGGTAGTGTTAGCCTCCCTCCCACTGGTGCCATGACAGAGGGAGGAAGTGGAAACATCGCCATATCGAAATGACTTTCCTTAAAGTGAGTTACAGTTGATGTCCATGGCAAAATGCAGGGATACAGAGCATTCCCCTGAAACGCAATTGGGTTTCCCCTGAAAGGACTGAAGGGGAGTAGTTAAAGGGGAATCCGCTTGCATCCTCGCTTCCTCCGTATTTCGTTCGTTCCCAACGAAGGGTTTCTAGAGACAAGTTAGGTGCAGATACCCATGGCCTGGTTGACTTCAGGCCTCAACTCCGGGATGCCAATTCCGCATCTGCGATCTTAGGTGGGTGTGTTGTTTTTTGTTGTTGCGGGCGAGGATGTTCTTGTGCATGGGTACTGTAATCATGGAATTAACCACCCCTGGGTTTAAGCCTAACCGTGTTGCTCACACGCACCCCCTTGGAAACAAGATCTCGGGTGGTGCACAGACACAAGTAAAGCCTGTGTACAAGCATTAAAATCATCATTCTAGAATGAGAAGTCAATGGGTTTTGGGCGCTGCTTACGTGCCATGGTCAAAGACCCCTCTACTGGGGGTTCACGGGAGCCATGACCACAGGCAGAAGGAGTTTTGACCATGGCTCATATGAGCCCAAACGAAAGACACCCAAACGGGGTCGCAGAGAGGCGCTCCAGCGCGCAGCTGCACCCCGGCACGCAGCTGCACACCGCGAGGTGCAGGCAGTGGGCGGTGGGCAGTTTGGGGGGTTGACGGTTTGCGGTTTTTGTTCCCCACCTGTCAGAGGGTTGTTGCTTATTTTTCTCGAGAAAAAAAACGGCCTGAAAGCCAACATCTCCAGGATAGCCAGATACAGAAACAGATGCCAGAGTACAGATGCGCCAGAGCCCGTCAGATTGTCAGTCATACAGAAGACAGTTTGTGTGGGGCCATACCACAGCCAGTCAGACACTGAGTACTTCACAGGGCAAGGAATCGTTTGCACATTTACTCGATTGAACATTGTCGAAAACGGGGTTTCCTTAAACCTCTTAGTACGTACGCAGAGCGGAAAACAGCTCAAACACCTGGTGGCTTAACCTTTGCTTGGACAGGGTTGGTTGTAACGTTCTCTTGGTACACAGGGCAGGAATCAAGAATCGCAACCACGACACCCGCAACACCCGCAACCATCACCGCAGCAGCAGCAGCAGCAGCAGCAACAGCAACAGCTTCATTCACAACGGTAACGGCAACGGCAACAACAACAGCAACAATATGCACAGTTCCGGGTGTGAGTGTTTGTGTGGGGCCTGTTTTCACAGAGCCACGCCAGAGCCTGTCAGAGACAGATATATGCGCTGGCCAGGGTCGTAAGCATCTTAGACTCCCAAAGTGACTGCCAAACATGTGTTTGCAAAGTACCTACAAACAAATCACTCCCTTCTCACAACACGAGCGGAATGCACAGTAAGCCCCCCCCCGACTATATCTGTTGCTTAGAAACAAACCACACGATCCTTGCAATAGCTTTGTCAGGCTCGTGGATTTGGTCCATTGCTGCAGGGTGGCCCTAAAGACATTGGGGAGAGGCGGCACGTTAGGCATTTTTCCCCTACTACCCCATGGGTGCAAATCCTGATCTCCCGTTTTTGGAGCGGGGAACGCGCTTTAAAATCAAGTAACAGAAAAGAGTGCCGAATCTTCCTTCCCATGGCCACTGGGGCCTGGATTGCAAGCGACGTGCTTTGATCGAGGCTCAAAAATGAGATACAACCGGACGCGCTTCGAACATGGAGACCCCTTTGATGTTCAGCACGTAGAGAGGGCAAGGGGAACTCCTGTTTTGAATTGGTGCGAGTCCAAGCGCTTTCGCATCATGGCAAAGCTTGGTGTTTGTCCCACGTATGAGGTGCCTAGATTAGCTGACCACGTGAATTGAACAGCGTTTTTGAGTTTGGGGGTCAGGACCTAGATCCGTCGTGGCTCCAGCACGAATTTGCACAGCTTCATGTACAGATTTATGGTTTATGTTGGAAGGATGTGGGCAGGAGCAGCCCATGTTGACCACAACTTATTTTGGCGTACAACAAACGAAACTCCATGATGAAGGCCCTTTCATTCCCTGACCATTCCTTGTTTCAACTTTGGAATGATTATAAGAATCGGCAAATATGTATATCCCACAAGTTTAGAAGTGGTTTGGAACCCAAGAAGAGGGTCCGGTTCCCATGGGTTTCGGGAACCACTCACAATGGACCTTCGACAACCATCAGCTTGAGGTGGCGCGCGCAGCTGCACCCCTAGAGGCGCAAGCCAGCCACTGAGAGAAATTATCCCCAATTCCGGTGCAGAGAGGGCAGAATCCAAGGAAGATTCTTTATTTCAGTTTGTATGGCAGAGTTTACACCCCCTGTTTTGGGCATGGAGTGCTCGATTGAGCTGTTCCGGCGTTTAATCTCCAGTGGTTTTTGTCTTAAACACGCCCGGACCTTTGCTATTTATTCCCCCGTTTTGAGACCACCTGTGGATTGGCAGTCTTGAAGTGAGCTTCTCTTTGGAGCGATGTACGTTGGACATCTGAGGAGCCCTGGAACCAGCGGGAGAAATGCTTGGGGGAGTGCAAGAAGTGTGATTCACTTCGCCCACGCATGTGTACAGAGAGAACCAGCGAAAAGAGAAAGGACAAGGAACCTCAAGAACAGAAGCTTGCCACTTTGGGAAGTCCAAAAAGCAATAAACATGAGGGGCTCCCGATTTCAAGCACAAAGATGTCTTCCTCGGCTAGGACGCAAAACCTCCAACTCGCCAACCGATGTTCTTGCATCTATGCGAAGCACATGTTGCTCCTACCTCAAACCCAGAACCAAATTGTAAATTGAGGGGAAACCCAGTCTGGTTGCTAAATAACCAACATTGTTGTTGTTTAGCCGAAAGGTGAGCAAAAGGGCATGTGAAAACAAGGCACATACCCCCTTGGTTTCGTTTTAATCCCACCCAAAAGAAAAGGTACCCTCCAAAAACTCACGAAAGTCTAGCCGGTTCCCACACAAAATGGCAAGGGGTGAACAGGCCCCATTATTTTAAGAGAAAAGTTGTCTTCACGATGGGGGGGCATGTGCACCAAAACGGAAATCCGTTTAATGGTGAGCCATAAGTTCTGACTATTTGTTGGGTCAATCCACTCCGGAAGTGGGGTACCTTTAGATTCAAGGTAAAGCAAGGTCTTTAGTTTGAAGGCGCTGTCCAGTTTGATCAGTCAAAACACCACTTGCCATAAAGTTGGGTGCTTCCAGAGGCGACCCAAACAACGCGGACACCCTTTTGCCAGACCAAAGGCTTGCCTGCTTGGCTTTTGCCCTTTTGGTTGTCCATAAGTTTCTCTTTCAACCAGCAAAAAGGCTAACTTGTTGCAGCGGGTCTATGTGTGGCCCAGCTGCTTTAGGATGGTGTGAAAGGTGCGAACAACTACACCATCTTAAGCAATTAAACTAAAACCCCTTCCGGCTTTCCAAGCCAACCAACTCGCTTGCGCCCTTTGAAAGGATTGAACAGGAACCACAAGTAAGTTCAAACCAAATACGTATTTACACAAGTGGTTGGCCGAAACCTGGTGTGGTTCCTGTTTGGCAGTTGGCGAAAAGAAGAATCCCCCATTTTAGAAACAAGCCCTATGAGCTCCGCCAAAGCGTCAAACAAATGACAGGCCACGCCCATGCGCCCCAAGACTGGGATCAATCTGCTTGGGGCATCTATGCGTCATGTCCCTGGCAGGCATAGAGCGAGTGCCGCTCTCTGCTCGCGTGCGGCTGCCGAGATACGGGCCAGCGCACATTGTCATCCGACATTTTAGCAGGGGTCACTGGGGGTCCCTTTCAGAATCTTTCAGAAGTTGCAGTTTCCTGGTGGTTTCAAAAGAAACTGCAAAGAGCGCCATCTTATGATCAAGTCTGTTGGATACGCTGGTTTGGGAAGCCGGCCTAAAATAGTGGGCCGTTCCCGGACCCAGGGAGAAGGTGTGCTTGGGGTGATTCTGACGAGAAGAGAACCAGTGAGGCATTCGCAGAGGAGCCCTTGCTTGGCACCCGCAGCATACCAGCTCACCCGGAGTGATTTGATAGGTTCCTCGATTCGAGTGTGTTCAACAATATATTTGGCAGATGATTGGAACCCTGAATCTCATCAGCGATCCCTTGCCTCACAGATTGCGTGCTACTTGAGCCCATTGAGCGCCTCCTTATTGAATGTTTGATATGCGCAAGATCAGTCTCACCTTGCCGAGTCGCATTTATTCGGCGAATTCTGTCCGGGTTTCTTCTTCGGAACAATAGCCGCCCTGTTCTGAACCCCATGCGAATCGGACGTGCAATATACCCGCTGCTGATCCGCCTGCCTGCCTGCGATTTGGATGCTGCGGCCGGCTTCGCCATGGACCCACCAAAGTTACATTTCCAAACGACCGATTACTTCAGTGGGGTTGGCAGGCGTACTCCTCCAGTTTCTGGACTCTGTACTTTTGCAACAATCTACTCTGGAAGTGAGTAGAAATGGTCATCAACTCTTAGCAGGTATGTTTTTCAATGGGTACAGCCTTCCCAATCCGAATCTGTCCAGACATCCGCTAGGAAAACGGCTGATTGTTTGAATTTTAACGATTGAAAAAGAATGGAGAATCAACCTGTAGAATAATACCCCTTTTCAGGTTGCTTTAAAGAGAAGCAACAGGGAAACTCGATGCAGTCAGTTCCTTTTTGAGCCCGCCATATCCAGAAAGCCAACCCGAAGCCCGAAAGGCTTCGCCCTGCACACCTGACTTTGACGAGGCCGGTGGCTTGCTTGTCTTCCTGTTCATGGAGTTTGGGCGTGCTTTTGCCAATCCACTCAAGTGAAGTTATTCTGTATTGAAGGGGGGGGGAGGCCCTTTGCTGGGGGGGATTTCCACATTTGAAAAGTATGGTGTTTGCCCAGATGATTACAGCCCACTTAGCTTACCATCGTGGCGTTGGCGGGTTAGTCTAGTAAAACCTATGGTTGCTAACTAGTTGCTAAGTACCCTGCTCGTTTAAGTTGCCAGCTGAAGAGAGCATGCGTGTATGCGTGTCAAGGGTTTCATGTTGGCAAAGCCCAAGGTAGGTGCAGACACTTGGCGCTTGCTCTTTTAGTGCTCTTTTCCGCAACCCCCAACCCGAGTTTCAAGTCTACTGGTTTACAGGGAAGCCGAAGAGAAACCACCACCCACTGTTGGGTGCCCCGATTTAAAGACAACCGTTAAGGATGCGCAGAATACTCGTTGCAACTGTGTTCAACGTTGCTAGTGCCGAGCGTTCGTACAGGAGATTCCAGGGGTTTGGAACACACTCCCCCCATGGATTAGAAGCACATAGCGTTGTATGTGTGAGGCGGTTTGACAAGCTGTTCTTTGGAAGTACAGACAGAGCTGCGCGCATGTTTGGGAAGCAGATGCGGCCAGCGAATCATAGCGACCTCCCAAACGGCGACTTTGCGAGGGGCAGCAAGAAGGTACCATTCTTCTCAGTTCTTCCTTATTTTAACGCCTCCGGCTCAGGCCGCCGACATTACAGGCCTGCTTTCTTATTTGCGTCCCCTTTGGAATTGTCCCCTTACCCCCGTTCCCCTCTAAGATCTTTCCCCCCCGTCCGCCCCTGAGATCTTCTCCCCCTTTTCCTCCCTATGATCTTTTCCCCCCTTTCCCTGTTGAGATCCTTCCCCCCTTTCCCTCCTAAGGCCTTTTCCCCTCCTGAGAAATTCTCCCTTTTCCTCCCTAGCTTTCCCCTGTTGAGATCCTTTCCCCCCTTTGCCCCCCTAAGGCCTTTTCCCCCCCTGAGATCTTCTCCCGTTTCCTCCCTAAGATCTTTTCCCCCCTTTCCCTGTTGAGATCCTTTCCCCCCTTTCCCCCCTAAGGCCTTTTCCCCCCCTGAGATCTTCTCCCTTCTCCTCCCTAAGATCTTTTCCCCCCTTCCCTGTTGCGATCCTTTCCCGCCTTTCCCGCAGATCTTTGCCCCCCTTTCCCTCCTCCCTCTTGTTCCCCCCCCCCCCTAAGATCCTTTCCCTCCTTGCCCCCCCCTAAGATCTTCCACCCCCCTTCCCCCCCTTATAGCATCTTTTTCCCCCTTTCACCCCCTAAGATCGTTTCCCGCCTTTTGCCCCCCTTAGATCTTTTCCCCCTTAAGATCTTTTGCCCCCCTTCCCCCTTAAGATCGTTTCACCCTTTCCCGCCCTAAGATCCTCCCTTGTAAGATCTTTTCCATTGCCCCCCTTTGCCCCCTAAGATCTTCCCCCCCCCCCCACACTCTTCCCCCCCTAAGTTTTATTCCTCCCCTCCCCCGATCTTCTCCCCAGTGTTTTCCCCCCTTTCCCCCCTTAAGATCTTCATTTCCCTCACTTTCCTTCACTTCCCTTTCATGTCCCTTTATGTCATCCTTTTCCTTCATTTCGCTTCATGTCATTGGGCAACATCCCCAGTATCACTTGCATCATCCACATCCTTGGTGGGCGCTGATGCGGATGATGCAGATGATACTGGCGATGTTGCCCAGGAGATGCTAAGGATGCAACGGGCCCGGGGGAATCGAACACCCCAATGTTTTTAACGCAGCTATGCCCTGCACTAGTGGTAATGTCGTATGAGCCCGCTCTGCCCCTCATAGGCTCTCTGTCCAGCCCAGGAAATGGCGCACTGTTTCAAGAAGCTGCGAAGTTTCCTGGAATTTCCTGGGCTGGACATAGGGCATCATAGAGCAGTGTGGGTTCACCGTGCCTTTGGGGAGCGGTAAAGGTAAAGAGGTAAGGATCACAAGTTGGCGGATGTCTTAAAAATCGACCAGAAACCAACAAACAGGCTTTGCAATTGTGTTTTAAAGCCTCTGGCTTGATTGCAATGATTTGGTAATGTCGACCCCGGATCAACGAACCTGGTGGCTTGTTTGGGAGTTCCCAAAAAGGTGACCCGGACTTCAAATGCCCCCCCCCCCCAATTCAAAATCAATCAGGGCTTGATTCAGCCTGAGTTCCCCATTATGATTCCCGCACCCTGCCCTGCCCTCGGTTCCGATGGAGATCAGCGGCATTCAGATCCATGCCGTTTCATGGAATCGGAGGGCCAGTTTGAAGATGGTGTTCTTTCGCAACTGTCGAATCGGCCACAAAGCAGAACACATTATTTTCTGCCTGCCCAGATGAGTTCAAACACACTTCGCTCAGGACCTTGAAAAGGTTTGAGGCAGGAACTGTTCCTTGCAGATTTGTAGAAGAAGAGCTTGGGAAGTTTGAGAAAGGTTCGCAAGACTTGCGAATGCCCCCTTCGATCTTTGGGGTCAGCTGGCTGATCAATGCGCAACACAGATGTTCGGGGACTGCTTGAAGAACATGTTCACTGCATTCAGACATTGAACGAATTGTGCCGGTCTCGTGCTGCACTGAGGTCAAACATAGTGAAATAGTACTGCTCACAACTGCTTTTACTTTCGATATGAGAGGCTGATCGTTTCATAGAGGGAATGGGGTTTGGACTGGTCCTTACCAAAAGAGCTACCACGTTGGGCGGTGGAAGGGGGTCTGTTTCAAAGCAGGGACTCCCGTGGAGCGTTGTATGTCTCCAGGAAACCGTCAGGTGAAACATTTTTCTTGACACCTCCGAAGTTTTTGAATTTTTGGGTGCTAACTCGAGCGCTTCTCCGTCCCTTAAGGGACTTGCAAAGCTTTTGTTGCATACCATTTTGTTGGTACTCAGTGAATCCCAGTTGGTTCTAACAGCCATTCTCCTCTTTCCCCTCTTAAAAGGTGGTTCCCTTGGTTACCCACTTGACAGGGAGATTGAATCACTTGGGGTGAACCACAAGCTCTTTTTGATATCGATCAGGAAGACGCAGAGGCCGCACTTCTGGCCGTCCGCGCCCCAAGCCGAAGGCAATTCGCCATTTGCCAGACTGGGAATGGGGGACTAAGACAGCCTGGGTTCCAAACATAGTCCTTCAGGGTAAACCCCAAATAAGGCAGACAGAGAACATCACTGGCAAACAATTCCTTTTTTGAGGAGCGTGTGTGTGCGCGCGTGTATTGAATCGGAGTGGCCCTGGGTCTTGCGCTTGGAAACCTTGGATTCCATTCTTCAATAATCTAAGCGGTGGGAGCGTGGCTTCTTTTCAGCTGTTGTCTTTCGGGGAGTCACCCTGCTATCAATTTGCCACTAGCTGGTTGTTCGGCATGGTTATCCGTGGTCAAAGTTGCCTCCACCCTTGACCAGACCCCCAGAACTGACAGTGAATTTGAGTCCTAAAATTATGGTTTCCCTGTTGCTTCCCTGCAAATTTTGCTTCTGCTTCTCGTTCGTCTTTCTCATGTGCCACTCTCTTCCCCTGTGATTATTTTGCGGTCATGGCTCTCATGTCGCGGTTGGCAAGCGGAAGCTGCCTAGAGGGTCAGTCGGCTTGCATGTCAAGTGCCCAATGTTGGAGACAGCCAGAGCGAAATGTGACACCAAGTCCGAACTGTGCAGGGGTTGGGATGCCCAGATCATGATGCCGGATGAATAGATTGTCTCTACTCCTTTGAACTAAGCCTTTGTGATGTGTGTGTGTGGGTGTGTGCGTGCGTGCGTGTGTGTGTGTGTGTGGTGTGTGGTGTGTGGTGTGTGGTGTGTGGTGTGTGGTGTGTGGTGTGTGTGTGTGGTGTGTGGTGCGTTGTGCGTGGTGCGTGTTGTGTTGTGTGTGTGGCGTGTGTGTGTGTTGTGTGGTGTGTGGTGTGTGGTGTGTGGCGTGTGGTGTGTGGTGCGTGGTGTGTGGTGTGTGTGTGTTGTGTGGTGTGTGGTGTGTGGTGTGTGGTGTGTGGGTGTGTGTGTGTGGGTGTGTGGGTGTGTGGGTGTGGGGGTGGTGTGGGGGTGGTGTGTGTGCGGGTGGTGTGGGGGTGCTGTGGGTGTGTTTGTGTGTTTGTGTGTTTGTGTGTTTGTGTGTTTGTGTGTTTGTGCGTTTGTGCGTTTGTGCGTTTGTGTGTGCGTTTGTGTTTGTATTTCTGTTTGTGTGTTTGTGTGTTTGTGTGTTTGTGTGTGTGCGTTTGTGTTTGTATTTGTGTTTGTGTGTGTGCATTTGTGTTTGCATTTGTGTTTGTGTGGGTGGGTGGGGTGGGGTGGGGTGGGGTGGGGTGGGGTGGGGTGGGGGGCGGCACGGGGTGGGGTGGGGTGGGGGGGGGTTGGGGGTTCGTGTGTGGAGCAATACCAGAGCTGGAATTTTCCTAGATTTGATGTGGAGGAGAGCAAGCAACGGATGATGTTCCAGCATTTGCAACAGTTATGCAGTCAAGCTGACGTACATGCACCACCTCAGTCTGAGTTTGGTTTCTTGGCGTCCGCTTTGGTCGAGCCTGAAATTCACCCTTTCTCAGTGCAGTTTATGACTGGTGCAAAATTTGATTTCTGGAGGTTCTGTTTCAAGACATGTGATGTAAGAAAGGTTAAGCGGGGAGAGTGCGTGTACTTCTTCGCACATGCCACCACACCACAAGGGCTGGCTGGCATTCTCAATCAGCAACGGATTTTGGCCGATGTGGAGTCTGGAGACTGTGCATTTTACTGCCAGGCAACGCAAGATGGTTCAGAGTGGGCGGTTGCAACAATGCTCCGGAAAGCAGCAGACTCAGGCAAATGGGCATGTCCAGTCATCGTCGAAGGTCAAGCAATTACACCTGGACAGCACCAGGTAGTGCGAAGTGGAGGAACAGAAGCAGCGCAAAACCTGGCCAATGTCTACGGCGTCGCAAATCATTCATCAGATGGAGTTTGGGCAATTCACGAGGACTTGCAAGTCCTTACTCATGTGACAATCGCTGTACGTAAGGTGGCAACCAGAAGAGTTGACCCCCAATCTGGTCGCCCCTTGTTCCATGACAAGTGTGGGCAAGGCAGTTCACCTCAATAAGGATGTGTTGGCTAAAACATGAAAAACACGTCTTGCTGATGTGCCATGCGTTTTGACTCACATGTCGAACATGGCGGTGCTTGCGTGCTGACATGACACAGAACATTTTGACGTCGTAATTTGGAGACATTGCCAGCTGTTGTCCCGCGTGACTTAAAAGGCAACTCGCCCTGTTTTCGTTGTAGTTCAGATTAGGAGTTTCCTTTGTTGTGAGAACTAGGCAGCCATGTCTCAGTGGAACCAGCGTGGGTGGCAAGAGTCAGACAGCTGGAACAACAGGGCTTGGGGTCAGCAGTCATGGGACAAGCAGTGGAGTCAGGAGTCGGGTTGGAGCAACGATGACTGGCGCCAAGACAAGCACGAGTCCATGAAATATGCTGCGCAACTGCCGGACAGTTTTGCCAGCAACACCGAGGACTACGACGCTAAAGTTGTACTTGGTAGGTCTTTGCCCAGGACCATCAGCCCGACAGATTGGGCCCGACAGCATGGTCTGGCTCACAGTGACATAGCTGACATCCGTCTTGTTGATGTGTGTTGGCGAGGATGGCAGGAGTGGAGTTTGCGCACACTGGCAGCTGGAGTGCCGACCCATGTGGCTTTTACACGCAGTGCCAAAGAAAGCGTGTTCATCAGTCGGTTGCTGTCTTGGATCAGGCATCAAAAGATTGATATTGACCAATGCGTCAGCAATGCATACCAGGAGCAGATGGGCCGGTTTCCAACCCAAGACATGTTGACCAAAGACGCAGCCAAATGCATAAACATGCTCATCAACAAGTTAGCCCCAACGTTTCAGAGTTTGGCTGGCCACAGTGGTGATTCGTCAGGCTCTGCCATGCTGGCTAACAGCAAACGACAGGTTGAGGAGCCCCATTCCCCTCCACCAAGCAAGAAGGCTTGCACCAGGTCCCCTTCCAAGGATGAGCCTTCCCCGCCTGAGGCTTGGACGCTCAGCCCTCAGAAGCGCTCAGCCCTCAGAAGCGTACTCTCCATGATGTTTGCATTCCTAGCGAAAAGAAGGCTCGTAAATGGAAGGAGTTGACCAAGCTTTCCAAGAAAGAAGAAAGGCAGGTCGAGGCCACCATCGAACAGCTTGACGCATATTACAGACCTTGGATGCCCAGCAGCAGGCTCAGCTAAGAGATGTGGCTATGTCATGGGGATTGCCTGTACAGCAGGCTACCAAATTTGCAAACAAGACGCTCATTAGTTTGGTGGCCTTGGCTGCGCACCGTCTGCGCTGATTGTACAGACAAGTACGCCTGCGTAAGGCGACGGCAGACCTGGTAAACCAGTTGGTGTGCGTATTTGATTTTTTCCGCTGCCTCTGTCAGGCACAAGGGGGAGAATGTAAGGCTTCATTTTTTGCTTTGGCCCAATGGGCTTGGCTGATTATACTTTTCCATGCTTCGGCTGACACAGAGACACATATGGAATGGAGACAAAGATTACGAGACTTGCGAGTCACACCATGCAATTTCTCTTTCAAATGGTTCTGCCGGCCTTTTGCCGTATATGTTTGCATGCCTCGGTTTCAAACACACGGAGACATCAAAACCGTCAAGCCAAGGTGCGTCAGGTTTGTCAGGCACCCTGACCCGCACCGAATTGGCTGTGCGGTTCTGGGTGAAACATGCTTGCTTTGATGAGTACTTGCCACTCATGGTTGCGCCTGCAGACAATGCAGTTGACATCCGCGCTAAAGAGCATACACTTATTGCTCTATGGAGGCCGTACCTCAACCACCCATATATTTCCACACAGCTCAAGCTTCAAGACGCAGGCTTTGTACCTGCGCATCAGCAGGTACGTTCTAGGTACGCACAAGGAGGACGAACACTTTTTGACCGAGCGCAGCGGCTTGCTCGTTCATGGAGAATCCGTGGGTTTTATTCTACTTTGTTTTTGAGATGGAAGTCGCTTTTCCGATTAGGGTCCAACTCTGCGCAAGCTTTTCATGAACGACGTATATTAGGCAGTGCTCGCGTGTCTGTGGATGAGGTGTACATGTTATATCGACTGTCGTGGAACATGGAAGAACCTCATCGCTCTGTTGTTCGGTCGCAGTTGCAGTCTGTTTTGACTTTCAAGGGCGCACGAATTCCGCCCATCAACCGGGCTCTCAAGTTGCCTGCCTTGGCCTTCCCAGATTGGGACCGACACATTCAACGCATTCTTGCTCACGTTCGGGCCATGTTCCAAGCCCAGCTCTTGCCTTTTCACCTGCCCTCCGTGAAAGTTTTAGAAGCGCGACATTTGCCTGTTAGCAGTTGCGTCCACAATTGGCGCGTCTGGCTTGAGAAGTACCCCTTTGACGATGCTGTGGATGCCATTCCTTGCTGTTGCCATGAGTATAATGGTGCGCGCGCAGTAAACTTCACAACATCTGGGCATGTTGCCACCCCTTTGGCCACATTGCCAGAACTCCTGCGCGTGCCAAACCTGCAGAATTTCCTACAGCGCTCGGCTAAGTCTGCCATCTATTTTTCTATCAAGCGCTACTTAGACAACGCGAACAAGGAATTTGCAAAGTGGAGTAAGATTCATGGTTACCCAGTTCAGGCCACTGCTGTATTCAAGGAAGCCTTGGAAGGATTGTGGGAGAGACACACAGCTGCTCTACCGCATGGCGCAATCACTTTTGGCCATGTCATGTCCGCAATGCCAGTATGGAAGCACTTTGTGGTTCACTGCCAAGACCACCAACCTGATCACCTTATGGCTTACTGCCCCCGGTTGTACATTCAGTTGTTGCGGGATACTTTTCTGGATGACCAAATTTATTGTCGAGTGCGCACAACACCTGCGTTGTTGCAAGTTACCATCCAGCACCGGATTCCTGCGCGGATTCGTCAAGCGTACCCCTGGGGCTTCGCCAACAACGCGCGCCTTCCAGCTGGGTACATTCTCTCCAAGTCCAAGAAAGACTTCACCACTGCTCGTCCAATCATTTCGTATTTTAATACCATGTGTGCCAGACTTTTGGACGCAGTGGCCAAGGCGTTGTTTTCAATGCTGCATGTACACTTTCCAGAGCAGTTCCAAGCACGATCAAATTCGCGGATGTGGTCTGACCTTCATGAATACTTGGCACGGACGGAGGGAGAGAGTGTCGCCTTTGTTAATGACGATTTGGTTGGATATTTTACTAGTATCCCCCAAGACCGTTTACTTGCTGCGACAGAAGGGCTGCTTCAAAAGGTTGCTCAGGATCGAGGTGTCAGCATATTTGAGCTATGTATATCTGTGGATGTCGTTGAAGCCAACCCTTTGCTCCGATGTGTTTTTGGACGCAGCTTTCAACACCGAGGCCACAAGCGACGTAAAGTTCTTCATGCCAGTCATATTTTGGACATTGTGAAGCTCAGCTTTGCTGTGGGCACATTTGTCGTCAACAGGAGGTGCTTCCGGCAATGCCGTGGCACTTGCATCGGAAACCAGATCTCACCAGTTTTATCCAGCATCGCAGTTGCCACGGTTGAAGCTACATGGACACACATGTATGCTGAATGCTTGCGCAACTTTCACATGCAGACATTCTTTTTCAGATATGTGGATAACAGGTGTCTTCTGTTTCCGCAGTCCTACAAGGCTGCGCCCGCTATTGCACAGCTGTGTCAGTCGGGTTTTTACAACCCACCGGTGTGTTTGGAAGACGTGGGTGATTTTGCGCTTTCTTGGATTCAACTTGAACATGGACGAGCTCAGCGTACAGTATGCTTTACCTAAGCATGCCTGGCAAGTCAAGTCCCCTTTGTCCGCTGGTAGTCAACGATTGTTGTGCAGCGGGCTCCAGTCCAGAGTTGTGTCAATTGCACGGCAGACATTTCCTGCCAGATGTATTCCACCTACTTTGCTGGGATTGTGGATGTTTTATGTGAAATTTGGGTTTGACTCCCATGAAGTTTGGAGAACAATTCGCCGAACATGTCGTAAATGCAGGCATGATATTCAAATGCCACCGTGGCCTTCTGAGTGAATACGTATTAATTTTTGCCCAAAAGATGGGCTCAGCTGTTTGCAGCGCAATGCTTGCTTGTCCAAAAAACCAATGCGGCTGCAGCAATTGTGGAATGTTTTCCTGTGTTTGCTCAGACATTCAGAAATGCAGAACCGTTTTAGACAATTGGCTCGCAGACTACTATTGTCTGCCCGGGGCCTTGCGTGGAGATAGGAGCTCTTCCCAGTTCGGTTTTTTTCCCCACTTGGTTTTGTGTGTGGGTGTGCGTGTGTGCGGGTCTGCCAAACAATTGTTGCTTTCACCTTTCAGAAAAAACAGCTTGGCCCGCAGACACTGACTGTCTGGCCGGGGCCGTGCGTGGAGGTGCTGACATGTCACGTTTGCCATGAAGCCCGCTGGTGAACGCGTCGTGTGTTTACTATTGCGCCCCGAAAGGGGCGTGTGTGTGTGTGTGTGTGTAGCACCCTGTTTCCAAGGGAACGTTTGCAGCTGAAGCATTCTTTGCACCGAGCTGCGCGCCTGCCAAGGATTGTTGAGATTTTTCCTTTCCTAGACAAATGATCGCACAAACAGGCATGCCTGCAGACACTGGAAGTGCTGACGTACCATGCTTCACATTTTTTCTACGAAGCTGCGAGCTCGATGTTTGGCTACTTTTTCATATCTTTTCTTACAATGCAGGGGGCCCTCGAGGCCTGTGTAAGACGAGGGCCAACGAAGACGCTTACACAGTGCCTGTGAAGCGGACTGGGACGCCAGTTTGTGTACCTGCATGTGGGACTGCGCCTGGGCCATTGCTCTGGCAGCTGGCGGGTCCGCAATTTGAACGGCTGTTTCCATTTTCCACGTTGGCTGGCTTCATTGTCAAGTGCCCCTTTTATGTCACGTTCTGTTAGGTTTGGATTGGTGCAGCCTCCTCAGTATTTTTTGAACATTCGACACGCAAAGTTCCCGGTCTCCATTTGTGATGCCGGTTGATATCAGGAGTGGCGAGCTCAGATGTCAAGACAACATTGGATGTAACGTAACATGAGACAAGAATTAGATACTCCAAGTGTGTGTGTGTGTGTGTGTGTGTGTGTGTGTGTGTGTGTGTGTGTGTGTGTGTGTGTGTGTGTGTGTGTGTGTGTGTGTGTGTGTGTGTGTGTTGCTGTTTTGTTTTTGTGTGTGGGTGGTGTGTGTGTATATATATATGCGTGTGTGTGTGTGGGTTGCACCAAGTTCGTTGTGTGTTCCCTTGTGTTTCCGTTTCAACCGACCCCCCCTAAAAAAATGAAATGTGGCCCACCATCCGGCTAGAAGTTGCAAGGCGAGGAGCCGACGCGGTGTGCGGCTCTATCCCTTCAACCCCCACTCCAAGTCGATCATCGACCAGGTGGGACCCGATGGACGGAAGGCTGAGCGGAGTTGTTTCACAGAAATTGGTGTGCCTTTTGTTTTGCTGGTGATACCCGTTTTGGGTGGGTCGCAAATAAAGGGAAACCAACCAAGTTGGGAGCTCTCCTATCTCAAGACAAACCCATGTAGGTTTGTGGTGTGCCTTTTGGGTTCTCTTTGAAACTACCCAACTTTTGGTGCACGCTCAAAAAGGTGACAGCCCCAAATGGTCTGCCATGGTGCAGGTGAATGCAAGCGGGAAAGGGTAGCAATTACAAAGGCGCGCATGAAAGCTGAGCTCAGCTGCAGCTGAGTGGCCACACCCGCGTTTCTTTGCTGCCGGCTCTTGTGGCCAATAAGTGACAATCACTATTGTTGATTTTGATACTCACTTTAGGTGCTTTTTCGGAAGGGAAACCGCAGGGAAACCAGGCCCCATTTCAGGAGCTGTCCTTCCATGTTGCTCTTGACCCTGCAGCAGCATGTCGTTGCCACATGCTGCTGGTTTCCGCTAACGCTCTTCTTGCATCCACCCATCCACCATTCATTGCAATGTTTGTGTTAACACAAGGATTTGGACCCCCAAAAAAATTAAGGATTTATGAAGCTTTGGCTTCCCACACAACCAACCTGAAAAAATGGGTTCTCCCCTCAGAAAACCGCACAAAACCCACGTGATAAGTTATGGGATTCCAATTGCGGAATTTCATTCAGAATCGTCCTTGACTGCCATTGCAGCTCCACTCAGCCAGTGCAGGGGTCACTCAGTGTGGGCTCGCAAAACATGGCAACAACTACTAACCCAAAGAAGAAGAAACATGAAAGAAAACTAACTGCAAGTGAAAGGACCCACAACCCTAGCTGTCCTTTTGAACAAACGACTGGCGCTGGCAAATGATTGGAACCAAACTGAAACCAGCGTCTATTTTGAACCACATTGACCGAACAACAAGACCTAGACCCACAATGCTCAACGTCAACTTCCTGGCACTTGCTTTGTGCCAGGTTTTGTACGGCAGCAAAGCCGTCAGGCTTAACTGTCCAATATTTATACGCCCCGAGCAAAACCCACACAGTAAAAGGTCGTTGAGATGTTTGCTCCACTAGCTGCCTCGCCTCCCCACGCCACTGGTTGGCGAAAATGCTGGCTGCTAATCAGTGTCGGAAATTGCAATTTGCTTGGGAATGACTCTGGCTTGACCGCTGCTCTAGTGGATACCCTAGCTTGCTCCTTGACGACCCCAACCACCCTAAAGCAAACAATTGGCCATGTGTCTAGTTTCTCCTTTCCCTCGCCTGTCCCTTCAGCGAGTTCTCGCCTCCTGTTGGAAGGGTCAGAGTACTTGATAAGTGTTTAGCAGCCATAGTTGCGACCCGCTTAGGGGCTTACAATCATTGAGTTTGCTGAGTTCACTATGCCCCTTTCACCCTTCGCCCTCCGTTCGCCTTGTAAGAACCCGCTGATTCGCCTTGCTTCATTTCGAGAGGTGGTGTTCGGCCATGAGCTGGATGTCGATGAGAAGTTTGATTCTCGGCACTTTCATGCCATGTTCCAGGAGACGTTGGGTTCAAAATTGGATTGGAAATGGGCCGGGACTTAAAAATAGGATGGTTTCCTCCCATAAAACCAACCCGAAAGGGGGCACCCTCAAAAAAGGCAGACGTTGGAGTCACGAGAACGAGGGTAGGCTACTTGGCAACTAGTTACCCTTCCTCTAACCGAAGGCAGTTGTCGGGGTATCTGGAAGATCATTTTTATCTAATTAGAGGATCCTTGCCGCGGAAGGTATGCGGAGGGTCTTTTTCTAAAGAAAACTCGCGGAAGCGATTTGCTTTTCCAGAATTACGTCTGCATTTTCAAGAATTGTGGTCAAAATCGTGCACACGATGCGCGCAAGCTACCTTCCTCAGTTTCCAGAAACAACTTGCCCGCGGAAGGCCCGCGGAAGCACTTATATTCAAACATGCTTGCAGAAGGTTTCTAAGTGCGCTTGCCCTGCAAGCAGTTCCAGGATTAAGCAGAGGCGCAGTTGCCTCCTGATCTGATACATGTCGGCGCTGCATTTGCGCAAAAAGACAGACAAGATGCACCGGATTGCTGTGCAGGCTGTTGTTCCTAGTCATCCACAAAAAGGACCAATTCTGAAAACAGGCGCTCAAGTTGAGCCTCATGCGTGCGCTCAATTGGAGAGCTTTCCCCACTGGAGATCAGCAATGCAATGCACGTGCGCATGGGTGAAGGCAGAGTTGTATCAAGCCCACTCACCCAACCGCCCAATGGTTCCCTTCGTTCCTGATTTGTTCTGCCTTTTTCCCTCTAGCCAGTGCAGGTCCGAGGGGAAAGCAAGCACTCCAATGACTGATTTGAAGCCAGTGTTTGCGCCCGATGTTTGCGACACCAAGGACATCCCCTTGTAACTGTCAAAGAAGTCATGGGGATGGGAATCAACCACCTTCACAAAAAGGAGTCATTTCCCACAAACCACGCCTCATGTTGGCTTCCCTTGAAACCGCACGTGATGTTGGTTTCAGTTCGTACAATCGTCATCCACTCACTCTCTTGCCGGACACTTGATATGTGCTCAAAAGACGATTAGATAACAGTTTGAACTTGTTTGGGCCAATTTACTCCGACAGTGAGTCAACAGAAGGGCACATTGTCAAAATTGGGGTACACAAAAATTGGCGGGGGGGGGGGGTCCTATTGAAAGCCCAGGTGGTATCTCCAAAAGCAAACCCCGCAACCCTTCCGGAACAATAAACCCGGAGCCGCTCCGAGCGAATCCGGAGGCTATTTGGGCAGAGACCCCAAAGCCTTCAGCCGTTGGAAAGAACAGAATCATGTTGAAAGGAATCTCCTTCATGTCAATTTGCAACGGGGATAAGGCCTGAAAAGGACAACCCGGTTGGGGAAAACACACACACACCCATAGGGTCTCCTCTAGAATATGTTCTGTTTGAAGCCAACTAAAGAACAGAGCCAGAACATGAATTTAGGAGTATCGCAGATGTGGGTGGGTTACCTCACCATGAGCTTTTTGTTGGGCTGATGTGTCAAGGGGACATGAAGGGAACTCGGGGCAGGCACCTCCCCCCGCAGGACTCTGCGGGCCGACCATCCTGGAAGGGCCAGCTGCGCGGCAAGCAGCCGGGGCCCTTGCCTCCTAACCCTGGCGCCATGATTTTACCATCACAGTCACCCCCGAAGTGGGGGGTGAAAGGAACAACTCCCCAGTTTCTGACTTTGATAACCCGTAGAAATAGTCAAAACAATGATTCCAGTAGACCCCTTTTCTCCCTTGGGTTTTGGCAAGACTGCCCCAGTCGGCAAAAGAGGGCTCACGCAAGCAGGGAGCAACTTTCTTCCGGCACTGAGCGTTGAGGGAGGCACAAGCCTGAGATCTGGCATTAGGAGGCACGGAGCTGGCGCGAGGATAGCTCGGAAAGGGCGACACGAAGCAAGGAGCTTCGTTGGGGAACAAGCTGTAGCAGACGCCCAGTCAGCAGGCACTCCACGCCACTTACAATTCGGCGCTTGCCCAATAAGAAACGCTGAGATGCAAACCTAAGCAGGAGTTTGCAAAGGAGCCATCTCCAGAAAGCTTTCTCTACGTAGTTTCTTACGACTAAACTAGTTTGTTAGCCTTCTTCTGGGCTGCTGTTAGGTCATGGTCAGAGCTTCGATGTGTTGCTCCTGCTTGTGGCAAGCGAGAAGCAACTCCCGACTGATTCTTTGCTGACCCTGGCCCTTTTTTGGCGGGCTGAGCTAGGAAAATGGGTGAGAACCCTGGCCAGTAACCACTTCCTGAGGACCCTACCCTTTCAAGTAGAGCGCTTGGTGGAGTGGATATAATTAAGAGCTGTTGGTGACACCGGAGTTGAAGGCAGAGCAGTGGCTTTGACCCTGGCGACACGGCCTTGAAACAGGAAGGTTGAATTCCAGAGCCCCTGGAATTGATAATTTATTACCTGTGTCCGTATCAAATGTTTTTGTGATTCCAATCAATTGTTCAGCAAACTTCTTTGGAATTGGAATGCGGTTTCCCAAAAAGTCAAACAACCTCGAGAAACCAAACAAGCAACAAAAGAAACAAGATTGCAGACTCAAGGGGGATCTGGTGGAGAGCACGGTGTGTGCTTCGCTTATCTTGTTTGTTTGCGCCAGGTTTTTGCGGCTTTCTGTTCCACACTACCAAAAAAACAAGAGCACTCTCAGGGCATCCTGTTTTCTCCCTGAATTCCTGGGATTGTACTTTGTGGGAAGACGTTCTGGTGGCAGATAAAAGCTTAGACTTTGTTGTCAATCCACTCAGCAGGTGAGTTCGTCATCAGAATCATCATCATCATCATCATCATCATCATCATCATCATCATCATCATCATCATCATCATCATCATCATCATCTTCATCATCATCATCATCATCATCATCATCATCATCATCATCATCATCATGAATCATCAATCATGAATCATCAATCATGAATCATGAATCATGATCATCATCATCATCATCATCATCATCATCATCATCATCATCATGACAACCATGACCACCATCACCACCATCACCACCACCATCACCACCACCATCACCACCACCATCACCACCACCATCACCAACCCCACCATCCCCATCATCCCCATCATCCCCATCATCCCCACCATCCCCAGCACCACCTTCATCACCATCCTCATCATAATATTCGTGTTCATGTTCATGGTTGGCTACACGACAGGTGATGTCGAAAGGTTTCGGGGTTCTTTTTGGGTGGGTGTCCCTTCAAATCAGACAGCCAAGGCGAAGGCCCTTTTCCACTTCCTAGCCATTGCAGGCTTACTGTAGAGTGTATTGGGAAATGATCCGCACCAAACCTTATGAGATTTGGGCGGCAACTTAAACCATCCCCTTGTGTCTCTGATCGTTCCATTCCAAATGGCAGTTTGTTGCTTGATGGGTTTGTCTCCAATTGGGTGTTGAAACATCCAAAATGATTGCCTCTTGGTGTTCCTGTAAAAAAAAAAAACAAGCTAATTACCCTCAAAGGAAAAAGGGGCCCACACGGGGAAACCACCCATTCGACATGTTCCCCACTTTTGAGATGAAACCCGACGCCAGTTTCGGGCAATCGTATATCGTATCGCGTTTCAAGTAGGGTGACTTGCCAGGCTGGGCCCTCGCAAGGAGAACGAGCCCTGGGGCCCGCCGGGAATCCCAAGATCTGGGAGATGGCAAACGGCCATCACCAAGGACGTCCTTCTGATACCAAAGTGGACCATCATCATGACTACTTTGACACTTGGGGGTTTCACTGAGTATTTGTCGAATTACTGGAGCTTTAAAATGGGGTGTTCCCTTTTGGCTTCCCTTTGAGACCACCCCAAAAGGGGTCCGCCATGTTGAGAACACCCAACAACCTGGTCTCAAAAATCAATTGAGCGGAGGCCAAAACCTCCCAAGACCAGTTTAGTAAGGGGGCGCCAATATCGGACGGTCCGCGTAAGGTTTTTCCTTTTTGCGCGTAAGCTTGCGTAAGCACGCGCGTAAGCATGTTGCAAAGAGTGCGCGCGTAAGCCCGCGCGTAAGCACGAAGCCTGCCATTGACCAAATCCTGACTAGGGCCACAGCGAGGTATCTCCAGAGGCGTTGGACCCACCACCGGGAAAAAAGTGATTTGGCTCGGGGAACTAAATCTTTTTTTGTGCTTGCTTCAAAAAACGCACGTGGAAAAACGACGCCGAACTAAATCGTTTTGCACTTTTTGCCCAAGGCCGGTCAGTCTAAAGTCTAAAGAAGCTTTCTTGTCAGCCACCCAGTTATCAACAACCTCTAGCTCAGTGGTTTTGCTTCCCGCGACCCTTGCTGGCGCATCAAGGCGTGGAGATTCAACTCTCCCACCCGCCGGGTTGTATTTGTCTCACCCAAGACCACAGCAAGGTATCTCCAAGGCTCAAAACAAACTGCGCGGCAATAGAGCCACCAACGGGGAAAACCGATTTAGTTCGGCAAGCTAATTCTTTTTTTGTGCTTGCTTCAAAAAGCGCACGTAGGGCCACAGCGAGGTTTCTCCAACGCTTAAACGAGCTGCACGGCAAGCAGAGAGGTGTTACACCCACCACCGGAGAAAAAGCAATTTAGTTCGGCGAGCTAAATCTTTTTCTGCTTGCTTCAAAAAGCGCACGTGGGGCCACGGCGAGGTATCTCCAACGCTTAAACGAGCTGCACGGCAAGCAGAGAGGTGTTAGAACCACCACCGGAGAAAAACATTTTAGTTCGGCGAACTATTTTTCTCTGCTTGCTTCAAAAAGCGCACGTGGGGCCACAGCGAGATATCTCCAACGCTTAAAAGAGCTGCACGGCGAGCAGAGAGGTGTTAGAGCCACCACCAGGAAGAATCGATTTTGGCTTGGCGAACTAAGCGTGCGCCAACCAGGGCAACCCTTATCACAGCTTGCATCTTTGTTTGACGCTGCCCAAGAGCCAACTGGCGTAAGGTCCGCGTAAGAGCTGCGTAAGCAACGCGTAAGGTTATCCCTCTTGTGTTGCGCTGCAGTCCGCAAGTCGCTGGGCTTGGTGGTGGCCCGATCTTGGAAGTCCAACCGAGGTTAGTGAAAACCGGGGTTAGTAAAAAAAACAACACGCCAGCCAGCCAATAGGCGCGCACAAGGTTTGGCCGAAAGACCCTCTTTAATCCAGCTTTGGCACTTACGACGCCGCCCTGATTAAAGACGACCGGTCCTGCCATGGCTATCAGGTTTTACAGGTGTTACATGTTTTTGTTGGGGTCTACTCCGGAAGAACAGTTGTTCCTTATTTCTGCGCATACCTCTTTTCGGATGTGTTTAAAAGGGCACCTAGACAGCCGCTTTTTGGGAGGTTGGCGTCGGTAGAAACCTCAAGTGCTCCTGCTTGATTTTTGACAGGGTCCTGGCCACCACAAACCATCATTTGGTTCAACACAGACCAAGCCCTTTGGTTCTCGAAGCTGGAACAATGATACATTTGATTGATCGTCGTGCCCTGTTTGGCTCCAAGAGCGGCCAAGCCAAGCAGGGGGCTCGGCAAAGGCTGCTTTGCATGCAGTTCTTGTGCAAGCCGTGACCTTGTCAATTGCGCATGTCGTGCTTGTAAGTTGCTTGATCGGCCAGACCTGGCTCATACGCATTGATGGGAACAGGCCAGAGTGGTGCCCAGAACCAACCGTAAACCACATTCTTGCAGAAATACGCAGGCAGACAACAAGTCATGTGCCTTGATAGTTGACAGCTTCAAAGGAGCCCAGGGTCAACCATGTGCAGACACTGTTTGTCGGGCACTCCGTAGCTCCATAAAATTTTGCGGGGGATCGAGGCGGCCTGTCGGAACCATTGCTTTCTGCCTTTGAGCAGCGGGCTGGGGAATGCACTTTCAGAACACAGACAGATGAGGTGCTTGCTTCAAAAAACGCACGTAGGGCCACAGCGAGGTATCTCCAACTCTTAAAAGAGCTGCACGGCAAGCAGAGAGGCGTTAGAGCCACCACCGGAAAAAACGATTTAGCTCGGCGAGCTGAATCTGTTTTTTGCGCTTGCTCAAAAGCTGACAACAAAGTCACAGCAAGTCACAGACGGCTGTTTTTGGGGGGCAATGCAGCTGCAAGAAGCAAAGCTAGAGGTGCGGAAAAGACCGGGGCGCTCTCAGCCAAAAAGCAAGTCATCAGCAGCCTTTGCGCGTAAGATGTGAGAATCCAAGTGCGCGGCGCGTAAGGATTTTCAAGTGCGGCGTAAGCGACGCGTAAGCTAAGCTGTTTGATACCGGCAAACACACGGAGGGCTTTGGCCTCCGCTCAATTTGGCAATTTGGGTGTGAATGTCAAAAAAGGACCTGCGGACATCAAATTTGGGGACTCATGTCCACCAACTACGTTAGAAAGTACACCACTGACCATTTTTATGGCGAGCTCTGAGTTTTGAAGTTAAAACGAGCGACAACCGCTGCATTGGGTCCCTGACTTAGGAATCAGTATTGACATTTGTCAACATAGGGGCGCCTGACCGTTGCCTGTTTTTTTAGCACTAACCAAACGGGAGTTCACCATTTTGGCAAAAAGGAACTTAGAAGAGAAACCGTCATTTGGGGGTGCCCCTAGGTTGACACTTACGGATTCGACTGTTTCTCAAAGTGCTGGACAAGACTTTTTGGGCATTTGAACTTCAGCCCACAGGAACCCCTGGCCTTTTTAAGGGACCGCAATTTGTGTCTTCTCAAGAAGGCCACTTGGGTTGCGTTTGAAGTGAAAGCCTGAAGTGGCAAAGTCGTTGAAAGCGTGCTCCAGGAATTCTGAATTTCAGCAAAGGGGCAGTTGACGTTTAAAACGAAACCTTGGGGTCTAAAGGGAAACCAAAACAAAAGCAGCCATAAATGATTTGTGGGCGGCAGTGCACGAACGTTTTAAATGAAGATATATGTGTGTTCTTGTTTGGTCGGTCAACTCGGCAGGATAGAAGGTTGAGGTCTAGCCTCATAAAATGCACAATCATTTTGCAGCATCCAACCCCATAGACCGATACCCGCAAACCTAATTGCCCACCTAATGTCCGGGCCCCTTTTGGAAGGGAAGCGTAGAGCATTCCCTGAGTTCCTACTTTTTGGAAGCACAGTAGGGGCAAACAACAAAATCGGACTTTGGGGGCCCAGGTTTGCTCTAGTTTCCGTTTCGAAGTGAAGTACACCTTTGGGTTCGGACGCGCTAAACTTGTCCTCGCTAGCAAACAGGGCACCCTTGCCGTGCCAGGATTGAGGATCCGCGAACGATGCCCATCGTGCCAGGCGGCAGGAGGCTTGGGATATCATATTTTGAACGGCAGGTTGATGGTTCAGGTTTCCTTTTTGAGGAACTGCTAAAAGATAGGTTTGTCTCGAAGTAGGGCGCCCAACATTCGAGTTTCCTCTTGGTCCCTGATACAAACTCAAGAAATATGTCCCATTTTGAGACACCCAAATTGGCAATTGAAAGCATTGTCTCGCCCACTAGGCCAAAGGAACTCGCAAAAGTTCTGCAGTTTCTGCAGCCCTCAACTACCATGTAAAAAGGGAATCACCTCATCAATTCCACCTTCCGGTCAATGGGTGTCGATCAGGGATCCTTTGGCGGACATCATTTACACTGGGGGTCTATGACCACCAACCATCGGCGGTGCCATGACTTCAAATTGATGGCCGTATTGGTTTTCCAACCGATGGGTACTGGTACCAGATGGCGTTTAAAGAGAAACAAAATATTCACAATTTACATGGAAACCTGACATATTCAGAGGTCCCCTTTTACATCCTTCTACCTTTGGAAAGCAATTTGCACCTACCATTGTATTGATTCCTATTGTGGGAGCCATGACCATGCCCAACGATACAACATGAGACAACGAAGCGGTCGATTGTGATCCCAGAGCTCTTCCGCCAGTGCACGCTAGAAAACCCGGAGCAGGACGCTTTGATGATCCTGGCCGCTGAGTCGTCGCTGGAGTCGATGCCGGGCTCCTTGCAGGTCTACGGTCTACCGCATTGCCCTCACCTTGTTTATCAGCGGCCTCACAGAGCATGGCGAATGCGGCACGCGGTATCTCCCGAACCGTGGCCCCGCTCGAGGAAATCGCCCAGCCCGTGAAGAAGCGCCGCGGCAGAAGTCAGCGATGAATGAGGGTCAGGGTCAGGCTTGGCATTAGCTGAAAGAGGCAGCGGGTGGCGTTTAGCAATTACTCTTTCGAACGCCTCTTCTGATGGAAGGGTTTCCTTTTGAACCTTACGAGTGTATGCCCGATGTCTCTCCAAAACAAGTCATTTTTCGGTAGTTTCTGGAGGCTTCCAGGACGCTGTTGGCTCTGGGGACCCCTAGGCCGTATGGCCATATCTAAAAGCGGCCGAGCCTTAAAAACTCAAAAGATGCAGCTAAACAAGCCCTTGGTAGCAGCCACTTCTGGCCCTGCTCACAGCGAGAGCTGGCCAAAGTTCAACTTCGCCACTTCAAAAGATTTCAAGCGTCCTCTTGTGTCGGGGAAATCATACAGTACCCCTCTTCGAATCTTTGCGGCGGATCTTGACTTGTGCCATTAATTCAAAGTGTCTAGGGGTTGGTGTTTTTCTGTGGGAAACATAGGGAGCCCTGTTTGCCTCCCCTTTCTGAGGGAATTCCTCCGTGCCGCCGGGCAGATTCATTGACGCGAGCAAAAAAGTGCCAGGAAGTTTGCAGAGGCACCTGTGACCAAGTCGGCGGCCTGGATTCGGATGGCGTTTTTCCGGAAGACAGGGACACACATGGTTGTTGTTGGGAACCATTTTACATGTTTGCTTATTATGGTTCAGTGGGAAATCCTCACTGAACTGCTAAACAAACCATGCTCCCCTTCCAACGTCAACCAAGACACCTGAGTTCCCGGACGATCCCCAGTTGGCAGTGCCCCTTTTAGGGGGCTCTCCCTGAGTTCCCGGATGGTTACTTTGCCTTGGACCGTTTGGTACAGAAAGTGTTTGAAGGTTTTCTGGTCCGTCCACTGAGCCAAATCGAAAAATCAGCCCGAAAGAATGGCTTTTGGAAAGTGGGGGGAAATCCGTGTGGATTGTGAAGGGAGGGGCGGTTTAAAAAGAAAGGCACAAGGGACAGGAGGACTTGTGGACGGGCGGCTCCAATTCTCGAGGTCACTTCTCACAGGGTTGATCAGGATATCAGGTAGTCGATGGTTCGTTTGGAGGGACGAGCCTCTATTGTCCCATGCCTTCTTCGGGGAAGCATGTTTGCTTTTGATCTACTGTCACCGTGGCATACCGGGGCTATGGTTAACTTGAGGGGGCTTAGAATTTGGGGTCTGAGAAGGCTTGAGCACCAGTTGGACCCTTCTTCTCCAGAAATATTACTGTATATAACTATATTATATGGGATTGTCTCAAAATAGCGGACCCCCCCCCCCCGCCAAATGGTGAATTCCTAGTAGTTTCTGTTTAACACCCCTGTTTTATGGTCGACTGTATCTCAGATGGCCAAGTGCACTCCATTTGGCAATGGACGGAGACATGAGTCACATTCGACAAATGCTTGGCTGTTTACCTTTTGCCCTCCTGGGACTTGTGTCGACATGTTGGATTTAGGTGGTTCCCTGCAAAAGGGGACTGAGCCATCTGAGCCCCAGAACTCAAATTCATGTTTGTTTCACTTTCACAGAGTCCCTGGAACTTTTGGCTTTGGCAGGCTGTGATTCTGTGGGTTCGGGACACACGGCACATGTACTCAACCTGCCCAAGAATACCAAGGCTGGATGGTTGCAACATGTTGCAACTTGGCGTGTGTCTTGAGTTTCAATGCCTGCCGGCAACAAACGTGGATCAGCTTCAGATCACTGATGTCTCAAGGGCAAACCATCAACAGTACCGCGGGGAAGCAAAACTATGACACGGTTTGGGGAGGTCGAAGGTTCGACCGGGCCCCGAGGTCCATTGTGGACAGCATCATTTTCGGCCACGACATCGACATGTCCGGGGGCGATCGGGAGAGGCCAGGCTTTGTCAAAAGCTGGGACCGGTACCGTCGCCAGGTTTGCTCCATGGCTGATCTGCGATCCTTAGCCGCCTTAGCCCCTCCCACCTTTCAGAGAAGTGGATTTTCCAAAGGTCAGATCTGTTGCTCTGTTCTTGGTGAAGGTTCCAAAAGATTTGCCTTTTTTGTTCGTTGTTTGGGGGAAGTGAGATTCAAGTAAGAAGCCCCCCAGACCCAGTAACCCCAAGGCCCAGTTTTGGGACCGGCCCCGGCCGGATATAGTTAAAACCAGCGCGTGGTTCAATAGGGGGTTTGCAGGGTGGAAACTGGCACAAGTCCCTGCGGGTAGAGCGATAACAATCCCAAATGGGGACAGCAGCAACAGAAGGACGAGGCTTCCCCAACCCTTTGACCTGGAATTGGGATGGCTGATTTCGCAGGTAAGCTGCTGGAATTGGTGGATTTGGTCAGCATAGAGATGAGCTGCCATTCAACCACACCTGCAACCACCTGTCAGCAATGGAGTCTGAGATAAGCTAGAACGCAGTTTGTCTCGAGGATTCTGATGTTGCCATCCACATAGGTCATCCGCTCGAGCTTGCTTGCTTTCTCGTCTCTAATTCGGATGGAGGAATAGCAGGTTTGCCCACATTCGTGACATATATATATATATATATGCATATAAACATCACCCACCCGGAGGCAATTTCCTTAAAATGGCCAAAACGTCAAAAGGGAAAACACGATCATGGTTGGCACAGGCAGTAGGACAAGGGTTGTCGCAAGGGCAGGAGTCGTAGGTACAGTAAGTACACCTGGAAAAGCCAGTGGTGATTTCTCCCCGCATGGCTCGCAGACCATCTGTGTATTTGTACAAGACACAGAACTGAAGCCGCTCGGCACCTCCTATCTCTTCACGTGTCAGGAACCAGAATACATTGTGCAACACGCTGTTTATCTATGGATCTGAGAGGTGTGGAGGTGTGTATGCCACTAAAGCAAGGTATGAGCTTGTACAGCACACCCATCAGATAGTTGGCCTTTGAAATCCATACCTAATATGTTCCTTCAGATTGTTTGTGGTTCATATCCCTTTCCGCAGGTTCGAAAGCATGCAGGCAATGCACGAAGGTTCGGCTGGCCCGGCAGCCCGGTTCGTTGGCGTCAGATCGCCGCGTTTCTGCATGAGACTCAGAAGCCCGGCGTGTCCCTGGCCCCTTGAAAATGGAAGTGGCAGCGGGTGAACCCGCTGGAGATCCTCATGTGTAGGATGTGCGGGTCCACAAAACCTGAGCTCGCGATTCGAGGGGGCCAGGTTTTTGTCGCGATGCTGCGCACCCATAGAGGTCCCGGTGTTTATCATAGTAAGCTATTCGTTGTAATTTGGAGAACAGTTTCAATGTCGGGCTGACATAAATTCCCGTTGTGCAAATGGTCCGATTTCAGTTTACCCAGACCATGGTACATGCCCGTTCGACTAAACACCGGGCTCCCGCATTCATTCAGGTTGGTGAGTTCTGGGAACTAGCAACATGGAATTTGACGGACTCCCAAAAAACTGGGAAAGTGTCTCAAGAGTTGGAGCCTAGGTGGTTGGTAGCTCGAGGTGGTTAGAGGAGTCCCCGAATTCTGATGTCCACCAAAGGGCCCCGAAATTTAAATTTCACATGTTAGTGTGGCAGACTAGTGCAGGTTTCGTGCAGGTTTCATGCAGGGGCCTGCGAGACGGTCGGTTGAAAAGCAGGGCGGCTATGGAGTGGGCATGAAGGTTTGCAGACAGTGTCACACCGCGTAATTTTTCTGGGGTAGCCATGGCCACCCATCCATGCAGCGAGGAAGCTCACCAATATATCATAGCGCGATTGCCTGGTGATTGGATGGATGCCTTGTCACAGCATCGAAGATGTTGAATCCAAAAAGGGAACTGATCCTGGCTCCTTCTGTTTGCTTCATCGGAGCAGGGCCGTGCTGACTTAACGATGTTTGTAGGTGTTGCCGACTTGAGATCAGTGGCACGAGCTGCTATGTGGTGCCATCTTGGCCGCAGGATCACCCATATGTGTTCAAAACTGCGTTAAGGGTAAACTTCATTGGGTCAAAGTATGCCCAAACGAGCCGGATGGCAATTTAGAATCTAGACAATCCCAAGGAAGACACCGAAGACTCAGCTTAACAAGCGCCATATCATTTAACTGAAGGCTAATGGGGCATGAAATATTTGCCCAGACACTTATACGCATCTGTTCCAGCAAGGAGTAGCGTCCACTCCTCGAGCTCGAGTTTGCTTCCCCTCTCAAGGTGTGTTCAAGCATCGAAAAAAGCAAGCTGTGCCTTGGTGGATGTGCTTGCTGGAGTGGCTTAAAAGTAGGTGTTAGTGCAAAGGAGCTGGCATTGTGAGAACAGTTTTCGGCATCTCCGGCAGCCGATGCCATGAGGTGCTCATTCCTTTGTACGGCCCCACGGTCCCAGGCACGACAATCGCCTTCTGCGGGAGTGTGTCCAAAAATGGGGGACGCCTTGTTGAAAGCTAAAGGGGTCACAGGAAAGAAGATCTTTACACTTGATTTGTGTTTGAGTCATTGGAGACGCGGGAAGCGGGCCCAAATGTTTCTTGGAAGCATTCCTATCAACTTTGAGCACAACAGTTTGCCGGAAATTGCACGTGCTGATTTGAAGCTTCAACCCCCTTGCAAGTCTTCAGTGATTTGGGCAATGCTACTTAGGTCCACGTGCCCAGGCAGAAATGATGATAAGGCCTTTTATTTGAATGTCGGATGGCCCCGCCCGCTGCAAATGAGCAGGAAAACGGATGACCATTTTACCACAAGCTATCGAGATCCAACGAGACATCTTAAAGGCGCTATGGTGTTGATCTCAGATGTGTGTGCAGTTGGCTCCTTTCACCCTAGCTGGTCGTTTTGCAAAGTATTCGCGGATGTGCCACCCAGAATAGACACATGATGTCACATGTGTAACTGCTTTAAGCAGCGGCTTTGTCCACATGAATGGCCCAACGAGGAAGTTGCTTCACTTCCAGAAATACCCGGTTTCTTGCTTCCTCCCGCGGGCAGCCGCTTTTTCGTTGAGCTTCCAGAAGTCATGTTGACCCTGAGCCCCCTACTGCCTTTGGCGGGGAGAGGGTTGGGGAAGGAAGCTATGAGGCGAACCTGGTAGACTCATGGGCTGTTTTAAGTGGGGAGTCGCAACCCGAGCCGGAGTTGCGCAGCCCGACCCATGTATCAGCCGTGGGCTCAACGAGCGCTGATCTTGTTTGGCAATTATCCGATCATCAAGGCACCCGCCTCGTCAAAGGTCGATTGGGCCACAACTAGTGATTCATGAACCAATCAACCAGTGGCTCAAGGGTTGATACATTGGATGGACAAAATCCTTCACCAGTTGGAATGGATGAACCCCTATGAAAACTGGGAGAAGCCGCAAATTCCAACATGTGCCTGGCGTGGATTTTGTTATTCCACAGAGGCCATGACAAAAGTACTCATAGGGTAGTTCATATAAAAGGTGCACAATTCGTTTGTTTGGTATGAGTTTTACCCGTTTGTTTATGTGGCGGCACGCTTGGAAATGGATCCACCATGAAACCGCTAGCCACACGCTAGCCGGGTTGGCGCAAAACTGTACAACATATGAGGTATGTGTCAAAATTGGGCTACCCCAAACACGGTGGCTTTCCTTTTGATTTGCTTTTTGGCCAACTTCAAAGGGTACCTTCAACAAAACACACCCATATCAGTCCATATTCCGCCTTTCGAAGTTTCTGGTCGGCCAGCTCACCGCGGACGGTGCAAGTGCGGCGACGTCACACCCGGCTGAGGCTTTGGGCTGGGACAATGGGCCGGTGGTTATACTTACCTGGTTTAGTTGGGGTTGTAGTAAAGCTTCTACAAACCATAATCGACATGTTAGTAGAACCCAATGTTGATGGGTGTGGGGCGCTGCTCATTTGAGTGTTCTTCCCTTGATGATGTTTAAACGGAGTAACAACCCTTGTCTAGCACGGAAGCTTTGAGTTGGGAGCTTGAAGTACACCTCGGCTGAGTTCCTGGACTGTCACTTTTTGGCAAGACCTTTCTAGTGGCAGAAAGTTCGGACTTGTTTTGCCAGCCCACTGAGGAAGTGAGCACCCATCCATTTGGGTGGGCTAATAGAGCATCTTTTGGTAGCAAATGCCCTAGACGGGTTCTAACAAAGGGTTTCGAGCTTGCACCAAAGAGCAATCCTGTTTGTAGCATCCTACAATCCATTTGCTAGAACCGGTGGAATAAGCCGAATTAGGGGAACACCCTCCCGCCAAAAAAAAATAAGCGTTGTGCCTTTGAGTTTGCCTGCAACCCAAGCTGAACTTTGCCAGGCAGAAGGCCAAGCAGCCCGGGCTCCCAGGTTTCCCGGGTGGGTTGCTCGCACGCCGAGTGTTCAGAAGCCTTCTGTCTCCAAAGGGTTCAAGGGTTTCTCTTTGGATTTCCTCCAAAGCAACCCTGAAGACATACTTGGGTCTCCTCCAAAGCAAGTTTATGTGGGGTGAACTGAAATATGAAATAGACTCGGAACATAGCTGTTCGGTGTATCAAAGATGTATATAGGCCAAGAAAATGACAAAGCCATGTGCTCATTTGAGCCTAAGACCATGTTTGATTGTGGATCGCCCTTCCGCGAGATATGCAGGAGCTTCTCAGCGCCCTGACCGAGTTTCAAGGAGCGTGTGAGACTGTGGTTTTTGAGGGTTGCCTTTGGCTGTGTTGGGGAAGGAAAGCAACCCAATTTGCGCGCTTGCTTCGTAATGTTACATCTACCAAGTCGCCGCTGGAGCCCCATCGCGAGCTTTAGGAGAGCTAAAACATTATGCTTGTGGATATGTTGGGGCTTTCTTGGTGCCCTTCGTGACCACGAGAATTCCCTTGAAGGTTATAAACTTGTCAGGGAGAAGGGCTTGCCATCACAGAACGGGGCAATCGAGTTTGTCATTGCAAGCAACAACTGGGTGCATGTGCTTGTGAAAAGGAAAGCCGATTGTCCCCTCTTAGTCATTTATCTCTGCAGAAAACGGCAAAGTTACCTGTGGCAATGGGTGGTGTCTGAGATTGGGGAATCAGCCCTTAGAAACAAGTTTGTGGAACACAGGGCTTTCGGGCCACCTTTTTTTTGGTGAAATCCCCTTCAGTAGTCACAGAAAGGGCAACCTTCTCTGACCATGACGATTCGAAATTGTCGCGGACCTGTTCAAGAGAAGTCTGGTTTGCGGTTGAACCACCCCGCAAAAGGTACCCTCAAAAGACACACCCATGAATTTTCCACATGGGCATTGCGTGTGAGGCTGACTGCGAGGCTGTACACGGCGCCGCAGGCGGAGAATTAGACAATGGCCAGTTCGGAGGAGAGGCAACTTGTTGGTAAATTGGCTTGTTTTTAAAAGAAGAACTTAGTTGCCCAAAGCCCACCGCTGACCTTTGATTTTTTGAGTTCCCTGTCCACGTTCAGTCAAGGTTTAAAGGTTAACCAATTCCTATTTCGGGGTCCTTTGGGCAACTGAGAAAACAAAGGGAAGATTCCAGAACACCACCCCAAAAGCGTACCCTGAAACAAAACACCGAGTTTTCCCGCTCACTCGGAGCCCGACAAAAAGCTACCAAGTCAGATGATAGCTGGGTCTCATTTGAAACAGCTGTCCTGGAAATTAAGATGGGTGTTGTTTTTGTTAAATAGTGGATATTCTGTGAATTATAGCAGCTTGCCCAAGGCCCTAGTAAACGGTTTGGATGTGGAGCTTGTGGATCTACAGGGGAAATACACTACAGGGAAAGGGGCCAACAAGGAGAACAGGGGCAATCCACAAGCGAATCCAACCCGTTGTTTGGAGCCCAGAAATGTCTACGAAGGTACCACCAACCTGAAATGGGGAGAATAGCTCGCCCGGACCATGCGGACTTCAGCGCAGTTTCTCGGTTGTCCTGCCCCACCTCCCCACCCCCCCCCCCCCCGGAAAAAAGCAAAACTCAATGAAAGCAAATTAGCTGCCAAGCCTCAACCAACAGAATCACAACCATGTTGGACCCTTTTCCACCATGTCCTTTTGGCTTTCCACTAGGAAAAAGACAATGTCCCGCCGTTTCTCACTTCCCAAAGGTGCACAAAAAGACTTCCACTCAGGGAGCTCAGGGAGTGAGACGTGCGTCATCTTCGGCCCCGAAGGAACTCAATATAAACCTGGGATCGTCACTTGCTGTTCAGCTGCCCCGAAGGCACTGGCGAATGTGAACCTGGGATTCCGGATACGAATCCCAGCCCCCGTCCCGGCGCCCCGCGCTCCGAAGCCAGGCCGTCGAGAAGCCGAAGGCTCCCTTGGCGACGCCTCGGCATCCTGCGCGCGCCTGCGCATTGCACGGGGAGCCCAGTGAAACGCGCGTTGGGCCTGGAGGACGCATCTATATATGAGCCACGGACAAAACACACGAAGACCACTTTATCAAGGCGGGGAACGTTTTTGCATAACACATGCCAAAACCATGGAAAACGATAAGGTCTCCCCCAAAAACGATAACCCTTAGCTAACACACGGCTCTATAATAACCCCTGCAGTTGCAACTTAGCTACGGTGGGACCCTTGCGTGGCCACCGTAAAACGAGAAGGCGAGTCGCCACTTTCGAGCTGGAGCTGCCAAGGTGTGCTTCCTAAATACGACACTTGTACTGAGAAGTTGCGATTTTCGAGCTTGAGCTGCGGAAGTGTACTTCGCGTACTAGACTTGCACTACAAAGTTGCGATTTTCGAGCTGGAGATGCGGAAGTGTACTTCTCGTACTAGACTTGTACTACAAAGTTGCGATTTTCGAGCTGGAGATGCGGAAGTGTACTTCGCTTACTAGACTGGTACTACAAAGTTGCGACTTTCGAGCTGGAGATGCGGAAGTGTACTTCGCGTACTAGACTTGCACTACAAAGTTGCGATTTTCGAGCTGGAGATGCGGAAGTGTACTTCGCTTACTAGACTGGTACTACAAAGTTGCGACTTTCGAGCTGGAGATGCGGAAGTGTACTTCGCGTACTAGACTTGTATTACAAAGTTGCGATTTTCGAGCTGGAGCTGCGGAAGTGTACTTCGCGTACTAGACTTGTACT
>CAUJNA010001084.1:0-111689 GCA_963377175.1 Effrenium voratum
GTGTGTGTGTGTGTGTGTGTGTGTGTGTGTGTGTGTGTGTGTGTGTGTGTGTGTGTGTGTGTGTGTGTGTGTGTGTGTGTGTGTGTGTGTGTGTGTTTCTTCTCTGAGTTCGAAGCGTATCTCTGCTTTGTGAGTATGGAGGTTGCGGGCCGTCCTGTTGCACAAAAGCGTCTACGCCATGCCTTTGACACCGTGCTACGGGAGCCTTCCGCTTTGGAAAGATGGCGCAGCCAGATCTCGGAGCAATTGAGCAAAGCGAATATGAAAGACCCAAAGCCTCCCTCCAACACTGCAAGGCTCACATTTCAGACTCAGTTCGAAGCTGAAGTCTTTCAATCACCCAGTGGGAGTCCTTGGCTTGAAAATCCATGGTCGGATGCAAACCCTTCACTGACTGAAAGGAACCCCCTCAAGATGTTGAGCACACAATCAAAACTGAGCGTCCAGCTATGTGCCACCGGTGTCCGACAAACTCTTCCTGCGACGCGCGGCGATGGCGCTTGCCAGATCTGCGCCACACGCAGTTCGTCTCTGAGAAGGCTTGATTTCCCATTCATTTGAACTTGTAAGTACAGACTCAATGGTTGGTTCCCTGGTTTCCCTTCAACACACCACCTAAAAGGGAGGTCCCCAAAACCCTGCGCGGTCCTGGATCCAAGGCCTGGCTGAACCCGGAAACCCAACTCAGCGGAAGCCATGCAATCTTTGCTTGCAGGCTATGGTAATGCATCCCTGAGAAAGCCTTAGAATCCTTTTGGGGGCTCTATTTTGCGGCTGTTTCATCACGGTGGTCCAAATTCCTTTGGCCCAGCAGGTGTTGTGATGGCAACGAGCCCTGCCTGAGTCTTTGCAGCAATTGCTGCGCAAGCCTTGCGCTGGCGTCGAAGACAGAACCTTCGCTCGTGGAAAGAATGGGAACCCAGTTGGGTATGGTTTTTGATTGGGGACCCTTTGGACATAATTGAGTGGGAATCGCCAACCATCCGGGTTTATTGATGCGGGGTCAGCTTTCCCCTAAGCATGTCACGCTCACAACAACCTTCAAGCACTCTGTGTCTTAGCCTACCTTAACCTATCTTATCGTATCTTATGCTATCTTATCCTGTCATATCCCATCTTATCCTACCTTACCCCATATCAGCCTATCTTACCGTGTCTTATCCTATCTTATCCTATCATAGCCGATCTCATCCTATGTATCTATCTTATTTATATATATATATATATATGATTCATATGATCCTATGTCATCTTTTTTTATCCCATCATATCTTGCCTGATGCGGTCTTATCCTGTCTCATCCTATCTTATCCTATATTATCCTATAGTATCCTAAAACAGGAAACAGCTGGCCTTTTTAAAGGTTACACAGAGCCAACCAGGAATCAACCCCGAGAGAGGGTATCATGCTGCGCGCTGAAAAAACAAGGTAAAGCAGCAAAACGGTAAAACGGTTTTACGGTTTAACCGTTCTACCGTTTTACCTAAAAATGAGAGGCGGACCTGTTAGCACATACCCTGCTGCTAAACCAGCTTAGCAAGCACTTGCCATGGATGGATCGATCTGATTTGTTGTGGGCTTGCTCATATCGCACTGGCCACATCCCAGCTCTGTCCTAAAATGATTTGGGCAGATTTACGACGCAAAGTCAGGGGATGCTTATTCTGCCCTGCTTCATGTTGTCAAAGTTGCCGCAACTCAGCGGTGCTGCTATCCCTTTGGTTGATGGGATGGACGGTGGTATCAATTCAATTGCTTTGAGTATTGCATCAGCCACTTCTCATTATGCTACGGTCCGAAGAGTTTCTCACTCATTTCTAAGCGAGGCCTTGCACCGCAAAAGTAGGGACTCGAGAACGTATAGCGGGTGATAACTCAAATATCAACCAGTGTATTCTGTTCAGAGAGATGCACACGGCACGTCTCTTGTTTTCCTCCCAACACAGCGATCCAATCTCAACACTCACCGGATTCTGGGCAAGGCACCACTGTCAAATACACAGAAACACAAGCCCTCGGCTGCGAGCTGATCAAGCTGTTAAAGCCAACTTGCAGCGGTTGCAATGCACACACTGGAAAGCTGAGGGTGCCACCGTGGCTCATTTTGGCTTCTTCTGCATCGTCACAGGCCACAGGCAGGACTGTCTCATCTGTTGGATGCCAGTCTGCCAAAGTCACCTACCAGTGCCACAGAAAGTTGGCCATGGGCCCGGCAGCATGCTTGGCGTCCCAAATCTTGAAGCCGCTCTCTAAGCCACCATAGTTGACTGCTTTTGCTTGTGAACATTCCAGGCTGTCAGGCCGTCAGCACCTCACGCGAAGGTGGACTGACCGCTGTAAGCTGTTTCCGCATCTACACACTTCTGAAGGGCTGTCCTGGTGTTTGCTGGTGCTGTGTCCCAAAAGATTTGCAGGCTGCTTCCTGAGAGGCGCCCGTTCTCGGGCCATTGCCATTGCAAATCCCTCGGTGCGGGACTCGTTGGTGAAGACGGGCTTCACCGGCACTGAACCCTTTGTCCAAGGCTTTGTGCATCCAGATTCCACACGCGCACCTTGCCGCCGCCCAAGTCGCGATTCGCACCATTTGGACCGCCTCATGCTTATCCTGTCTCTCTTCACTCTCTTTGTCATCCTCATCCTGCAATCCTTCGACGTCTTGCAGAGCTTGTGCCATTTTATGATGTTGTCCTATGTGCGAGAAGCTTGAGATCCGGCCACCACATAAGCAGTCATTGGGGTATGAGGCGCGTTGGCGCCCAAGTCAAATCCAGGCACGGCATCCACCTGTCGGTGAAGCATGTAGGTCCCGGCTCCTTGTCCACCTGCTGGCCATCCTCAACATCCTCCTTCCTCCGCCTCATCCTCGGATTTTGCATCGCCAACCTTCTACTCTTCAGGCTCCGGTCTTCAGCTGACGCCTTCCTTGTCTTCACCATGCAAGTCTACTCAATGAGCGACGGGCAAAACTTTAATTACTTCTGGAAAGCACTTCCGAACAAAATATCGCCTTTGGGGTGTTGCTATATCGTTTTGCAGTGTTGCCAAGCAACTGCATCAAGCTTTGGGGTTCACAAGCAACTTGCGTAACAGGACCACAAGCTTGATGCAAACCAGTTGCTGGGAAACACTGTAAAAAGCTGCACAACCACAAAAAACAAGTAGCTCGTTGAAGATGTCGTTGCGGTGAACTGGTTGGAAGTGCTTCAAGGCGTGCGCATCGCTCACGGCTACGTATGCATACATGGGCAAGGTCCCAATGGAGGCACTTGAGCAAAGGAAATCGGAGAATTGGCTATCATTTCGTCATCGATGGTGCCAAATGCGTTGCTGTTCTTTCTGGATGTTTGGGTGGTTTTGAGCAAGTTCTGCATAGCGCGGAATATGTACCTTTCGTCACGGGGGGTTTGCCAGCTGCCTTCATGGCTGTTCTACATGCGTCTTCTGGAGCCATGTTTTCTCCTTCCTCCAAACTGAGGTGTGTATCCATGTTCATCCTCAGAGTTGCAGTTTGTGCAAACAAATCGATCGACTTGTTTTTCTGGGCCCGCGAAGCGGCCACAGAGTATCTGTTCCAGGCATAAGATATACCAGCATCCTCCATAATAAATATATACTATTGTAGTAGTTCCGAAATGAAACCAAGTATCTGTACCTAAGGCTAGTGAGATCCGATCCCAAGGCACTCTCCGAACTTTGCTTCCACATGTGGTTTGGCGCTAAGTCTCCCATAGCTTTGCCGTCTTGCATATGTCACACGTACGGGTGCATACGGGATGCAGGAGACTACTTGTAGCTTCCGTGGGTATGAACAGCCACCTCCCCTGCCCCATCATAGCATAGATCCCGACTTGGGGAGTTTTCCATGGCTGTTGCCTGCGCACCTTTACTTGAATTGTGGATCTTATAGCCATTATGTCGGTAAATTGATTTGCTTCGTCCTGCTACTGGCAAGACCGACCTATTGCAAAGTGGAAACAATAAGATGCTGGAAGCCGGGTACAGCAGTCCCTGCTGTGACTCTGCAGTGATGAGCAGTGACAAAAACGGGTTGGTGTCTGTGATATCCTGCAACGGATGGACGGATGCAAGGACGAACGGATAGCGCCTGCAACTATTTCTGTGCTTCCTTCACCACGATAATCATGATGTCAAATGTTCGCCGTTCAGGCCAGATCCTGCCCCCGGTCACTGTTGGGTACGTGTCGAAATTTGGACCCCGAAAATGGTGGCTTTCCTTCTTAGCTTCCCTTCCTAGAAAAAGAGAATATTCAATTTGCCTATCGAGGCGTCTCTGGCCTCTCAATCCGATTGCAGGCCCCCAGCCTTGCAGGCCGTCGGAGACGTCCACGAAGCCAGCCTACGTCCCGCTTCGCTTTGCGTGGACTTTTTGGTGGACATCAGTTTTTATAGTTGCTTGTGGTCCAGCTGTTGTGCCTGCCACCCCCAACCCCAAGCACCTCAGCAGCCAAAAGTACTTGTCCACATTCTCCAGCACTGCAAACCAACCTGACACAAGCACACGCGCGCATGGGTTTGTCCCCAAATATAAATCGGTGGTTCCCCTTGGTTCCCGTCCAAGAAAACTAATTAAACACCTTTTCCACCAAATGTCAGGTTCCGATTTTGTTTACCAATTGTCGGTCGAACGAAGTTTCGATAAGTGTAAGTTGTGCTTGCCCCAGGCACCGGCTCAGTCCCTTGCCGCACGCTGGCGTTCACCTTCCGGACATGGACTGCATGCAATTGGTTGCCGGGGGCTCCACTTTTTGACCCCAACTGAAACCAGGGCTTCCCCACAAAGAGGTTCCTCTTGTCACGGTTTTTGAAAGAGCTTCTGAGGAGCCTGGGTTTGACTCGGCCTTGGCATCGAAAATGGGAACGGTGTACCCCTTCCACGGGCCTCCAGGCAATGAGCCGTAGGCAGCACGGGGGGCCTCCGGGTTGAACTGTCCAGAGCAATCGAGATGCTGAGAAAACGGAGAGTAGAAGCGGGCTTGGGTTTGGGAAGGGTGAATCTAGGTTGCCTTTGGGTTGGAACGTTTGGTGGTCCTGGGGTTGGTTTGGGGGTGGCTTTAGGATGGAGATCGGGATGGAGTTAAGATGGTGTGGGGTTGATTAGGCAGAATTTGGATCATTTGGCTGAGTCAGGATGCAATTTATGTGGGCTCGAGGCAGTCCTTTAGTGTGGGATCCATGCTTATATTAGAACAGTTCAAGACAAGGCCGACTGATCTTGTCCATGCAATATTAAGTCAAGCGACCTGGAGAGAAGCAGCTCGTCCTCTGAGAGCCTCCTAATCGACCTCAGAAAGACGAAAAGCTTGCCGCACCAAGCATGCGAATTGCACAAAGACTTGTGTGGCACCACTATGATGCCTTTTCCGCCCTGGCTGTACTGATCGCCCGAAGGGCTCAACATGGCCTGACCGAGCGCTCCGAGAACAGCTTCATGCACACTCCGGAATCTGAGGCTGGGCTTTCACTCGGCACATGGTCAAACGAGCGCATCAGATTCTGCACTCATGGGTCTATTCGCTCGATCTCATATGCAGATGCGACCACCACGTCCGCACCACCGAGTAGAACAGTGAACTCCTCCTCGTCCACAGCCAGCACGTTCCCTACTTCGCCAGAATGCTCGCCTGAAGTCAACTTGACTGTATCGCCAACCGCCGGAAGAACTTTGCCCGCGTCACTGTGTTCGCTGTGTCCTGGCTCAGCAGGCCCCTCCTGATTTGCACTTTGCCGTCTCTCCTGAATCAGGGTTGTCTGTTTGAAGAAACTGAGGGGTGGGTTTAAAACCCACACTCCCACCCACCCTTTTGAGGGCCACTGAAATCGATATGTTTTTTCTTCCACCAACCAACTTGAAATGGACGATGCTGTCCTGAACTTGCTTGGCCAGCCAGCCAGCTGCCAGAAGTGGGGGCAACGCCTGCCCTTGCTGTCTCCGAACCTGTAGACAGCCCTTGGTCATCTGTGTCTCACAAGCTGAATCCCGCAGAGAAGATTCGATCTCAACGTCTGTTGTTACGCCCAACTTCTTTACTCGGTTGCAGCCGAGTATCCAGCTGGCATCAAGCCAACCTCCTTCATTTGCAGATATCTTCTCGTAAAAAAATGTGTCTTGTCTCAAGTTTTCGTCACTCAGGTAGTACTCAATCTGACGCCGCAAAGCGACTAGCCTCTCTTCATCCGACATCTTCTTGCCGGCTTGGCGCTTTCTCTTTCGGGGGCCACGCCTAGGCTTGGACTTTGTGCTTGGCACTTTCTCTCCGTCAGACAAATCAGCATCATCCGCACAGTCTTGTGGACTTGACGTCTCATCGATTGATTTGTGCTCGTCTGCCTCTGCAGCCTGAATCTCGTCAGGAGAATCTCCCACCTCACCAGAATGCTCGTCTGAAGTCAATTTGATTGTATCACCAGCAGCCGGGGGAACTTTGCCCGCGTTGCTCTGTCCTGGCCTCTCTTCATCTGGGTCAGGCGCATCTTCAAAAACGCTGCCTACAACATCATCATAAACGGTGGACACACTCATTGAGTTGTCCAAACAGCTCCATCGATCGCTTGAGCCGTGCTTGATTCCGTAGCGCGAACCCGGACTCATCCCGATCGCTTTGTGCCCGATTGAAAGTTGGTCAAGCAACCATCTGAGCAGCGCCCGAAACCCGTTGACTTTGGATTCTACAGAGTTACAATATGGGCCTTGCTCTAATTCCTATCAAACCAGATAGAACCACCTGGTTTAAAGAGGCACTGGGAGTTTTGGGCGCTCATCTGTCTCCAAGACTCAGGCTGCATGGATTCGAGCCGTCATGAGCCCTATTGTCCTTTTGTTGAGGAAAGGTATTACAAACAACAACCATCCAAGTCAGACTAGGCAAATGGAAGAACAGGGTCTGACAGAACCAAGAAACTCTCAAGGTCAAGAGTGCAATGCCATCCACAGCCACCTCTCGCTGAGGCTGTGGTGATACATAGAAACTAAATGGTATGGAAATCGTGCATCCATCTAAATCTTGTTGCCATTGGCTGTGTACAGCTCAGAGCCACAAGTCTGCGAACATCATCGCAGGATGAGGCAAACAGCATGCTTGCTCCGGAGGATTCCGCCAAAGTCTAAACTGCCCAGCCTTGAAAAAAGCTTCGTTCGGGCCTCTTATCGCAGCATTCCCGCTCGCCCTTTTGCATCGCAGTGAACGGTTGCCGTGATGGAAAGATATCTCTTTGGACCGTGCAGCTTCACACAGGTCGGCGGCACATCCACGATTGCTCATGGATTTATGGATTTCAATTAAGTGCCTCAAAGGGGGCAACCAGACGGCCTAAAACAAACAAGACTGGGTGAAAACTCGAGAAGCTCAGACATAGATGCCCCGTGTGGGATAGTTGTGGTACCTGCCAAGACCAACCCACAGGCACGCTGCCATCAAACATCCCGCAGAATGGGATTTTTGAGACATGGAGTTACAGATTGCCGGGAATGAGCACGCATTGTTTTGGCAAGCAATATAGCTTGTCTGCACAAACAACGATACAAGCAGGATGGTATGACAATGAGAGTGGTTGACCAATGCAAATCATCTGACAAGCTCGAGAAGCCTTGTAAGCGGATGCATATAGTGCGCAGGCAGTGAAGAAGCTGCAGGGGCCTTTTAAGAGCGCAGTACATGACTTCAACAACACAAAGAAAACTGCCTATGTTGCAGTGCAGCTTTTCTGTTGGCTATCCGCCTCGGCCCGAAGCGGTCTGACATCTCTTTAGATATTTGTCAAAAGAAGTTTTCTAAGAACTTCCGGAGTAATTAAGCGAGCTCTTTCTCTCTCTGTCTCTCTCTCCCTAAAATTGCATGCATCTGTGCGTGATCGTTAAGACTAGATGCACGTGAAAACGCTACGACAAACCTGGAAACGCAAGCACTGTAGCCCTGGCAAACACAACAGTCTCAGGACCGTCTCGGAGCGGGTGTGGAACGGGTGCGCCAACGGGCCCATTGGCACTGCGCGACTCTGCGCACTTTGGGCGGATCGGCCTTAAAAACTCGTGGTTGTTCATCGATGTTCGCTTCGCTCGCGAAACCCTCTGCGACTTTCAGGGTGTGTCGACCCTAGAAAACTCATGGTTTTTGCGTGTTTCACATTTCTACGCTGGGGAAATATCCGCCGACCCCTTTCTCCAATGGGGAGGCGCATGGGAAGGGCTTGTCTTTGTCCTGGTCTTAGTGATGATTGGTGATGGTTCACAGCATCCGGATCATCATCATTACCGTGGCGCTCTTCTTTTTTCATGTACGTTTCAAGTGTGCCGTTAGGCCCGACTGGACATGCAGAGGATGCGTTGTCATGATTGTCATGATAAGTGCTGCTGATGCTGTTGATGCATACTGATGACGTGAAATGCTGGTGATGATAAGGATGCATAGTGTTGATTATCATCAGGATGATGAGCATGATGACGAAAATGATGATCATGAACATGATAACCATGATGATGATAATGATGATGATGAACATGATAACCATGGTGATGAAAGTGATGATGGTGGTGTTCGTCATCATCATGTTCATGTTCATCATCATCATGTTCATCATCATCATCATCATCAACATCATCATCATCATCATCATCATCATGTTCATCATCATCATCATCATCATCATCATCATCATCATCATCATCATCATCATCATCATCATCATCATCATCATCACATCATCATTTTCATCATCATGTTCCTCATCGTGTTCATCTTTCAAGTGTGCCGTTAGAATCGACTGGAAATGCACGGATGCGTTGTCATGATGTGATAACTGCTGATGCTGGGGATGCATAGTGATGACGTTAACTGCTGGTGATGCTGAGGATGCGTAACAATGATTATCATCAGGATGATGATGAACATGATGATGAAAATGATGATGATGATGATGATGATGATGATGAACATGATGATGAAAATGATGATGGTGATGATGAAAGTCATGATGAAAGTGACGAAGTGACGATGGTGGTGTTCATCATCTTCATCATGTACATCATCATCATCATCATCATCTTCATCATCATGATCATGTTTATCATTCTCATCATGTTCATCATCATCATCATTTGCATCATCATGTTCCTCAAAATGACAATCATGACAACGCATCCTCTGCATTTCCAGTCGGGTTCCTCATCGTGTTCATCATCAAAACCGTGGCTCTTCTTTTTTCATATACGCTTCAAGTGTGCCGATAGACCCAACTGGAAATGCAGAGGATGCGTTGTCAAGATAACTGCTGCGGATGCTGGGGACGCATAGTGAGGGCGTTAACTGCTGGGCAGTGATGATTATCATCAGGATGATGATGATGATGATGAACATGAAAAAAATGATGATGATGGCGATGATGATGATATGATGATGAACATGATGATGAACATTATGATGAAAATGATGATGGTGGTGTTCATCATCATCATCATCATCATCATCATCATCATCATCATCATCATCATCATGTTCATCATCATCGCCATTGCCATCGTCATCATCATCATGTTCATCATCATGTTCATGTTCATCATCATCATCATTTTCATCATCCTGTTCCTCATCATGTTCAGCACCAAAACCGTGGCGTTCTTCTTTTTCACATACATGTGTGCCGTTAGACTGATTTGAGATGCAGGGGATGCGTAGTCATGATTGTCAAAATAACTGCTGGTGATGCCGGGGGTGCATAGTTCATCATCATCATGATCATCATCACCATCACCATCTGATTGCATCCCGAGGTGTTCCTAACGGCTTACTTCTCGCGAAGACAAAGCGATGGCACAAAGTCCACACTTCGCATCCACAGCAATACATCGAAGTCTTGAGAATAAGAAAAAGAAGAAGAAAAAAGGCCCCCAACATGGATTTCCTGCCCGAGTTTCCACACACCCGAGACACTTCTGGTAAAATTCAACAAGGTGCTTATTATCATGCGAATTTATCCCGCAGTGGCTTGTTTGAGATGCAGGGAATGCGTCGTCATAACTATCAGAAAAACTGCTGGTGATGCGAAAAATGCAAAGTAACAAATATCATCATAACTGCTGGCGATAATGCAAATGCATAGTAATAATTATCAGCATCCCTAATGTTGGGAAAAATGCATCATCAAAAACATCATCATTTTCGTGCTGCTCTTCTTTTTCATATTGCTTTAAATGTGCCGTGAAACTCGCCAAAAAAAGCGTAGTCATAATTGCCGTAACAACGTCCCCTGTCAGCAAGCAGGGGCCGGCGGCACAGGGCGGCAGCCCTTAAATATAGGAGCAATAAGAAAGAGAGAGAGGAAAGATGAATAAGAAAGAGAAAAAAGAAAGAGAAAAAAGAAAGACAACTCAGATAGGGAACTAAGAAAAAGGGATAAGACAGGGCAACAAGAAAGAGAAAGAGGAAGAGGAAACAAAATGAGAAAGAGTAAGAGAGTGACAAAGAGAGAGAGAGAGAGAGGGACGGGGAAAAGAAGCGTGCTCCAAACTATAGTTCTTGTTGTTTGAAACTTTCGCCCCCCGCCTCGGCCGGCTTTACTGATCATAATGTGTAACGCATCAATCCTCAAAATAATGAAACTACTCCGGTGGATAATCTATTGCATGGAGCAGCAATAACAGCTCCGCAAAGGCAGTCAGAGCTGCATTTCTGATTGCAAATGCTAGCATCGCCAACGCATTTGCCTCCCAACCCACCCATCAGGGCGTGCATGTGTGGTCTCAACCTTCTGGTCTTGTCTTCAGTCAAGTCCGCATCAGCCTGATGAAGGGCGATCAAGGAAACATCCGCAGCTACCAAGGATCGGACAGCTGCTGCTGGTCTCATCTCCTTGACATCGACATCTTGTGCCTGAACGCTGTACAGTAGGAAGCTTGGCCAGTGACCAAGTTTGACAACACGCGCCATTTTATGATCGACTTGTCCTTGATCCGAGACAACAGCCAGTGCTTCTGATCGAGCATGCAAGCGCTGTTCCCAAACAACATGGAAATTGGGGAGTTCGTTAGTGACTCATTGGTCTCGTTGAAGCAAGCATTTGGCGCTGTTGAAAATTCTTAGTCCAGAGTACGAACTCTCTCCCTCTCGGCCTGTTGGTTATGAGAGCTCAAAGGCGTTGGCCTGCACTGGATCAAGAGCGCACTTCAATGCGCCCCAACGATTTGGTTCCCACCCAGGAGTGGTCAAACAAACAAAACGAGCCAAGACTTGACGCAATCCCGAGGCTGAGCGCCAAGATTCAGAAGCGAAAATCGCGAAGCGACTCACTGTGGGTGTCAGCACAAGGCCCAAGGCTGCAAGCTTGGGGCCTCCGCAGCCCATGGGCCTGGAGCAAGGGACGCTGAGTTTCTCCAAATTTCGGAACCCCTTTGACCCCTATTCTGTTGACAAACGCGCACGTATCAAAGCTTCTACCATTCGTGGCAAGTCTTGGATTCCACGTCGATTTGGACATCGTTCCCTATGCATTGGCTGGCGCTTGGCGCACTTGGCGAATGTCACGCTCGTGTTTCGGGTCCTGTTCTTAGGGTTGCTTTCAAGGGAAAAGGGAATCCCCGCGTTTTCAGGTCCGTAGTTTGACCTATTTTGACACATACCCATTCAAAAGTATTTCGGCTGGCGCTTGGCGCAACAAGTCTCTGCAAAGCCCGAAGCCTCCTTGCTTGCTGCTGCTGCTACACAGGTTGCAGGCGGCTTCTCTGCCGTGCTTTGCACTGCAACCTTGGTCTGATTTCACGTGGGAACCAATTCCATTCCCCAAAAAGGGTACGTGTTGAAATAGGGAGCCCAAGAATGGTGGTTGTCCTTTGAACCAAGAGGAAAAGGGCACTCTCAAACAACAAAAACCCAAATAGACAAGCCACCCTCCTCGCCCTGCTTTTTTGGGGAAACCCTGTGGTCTGTCATCCAAAATCAACCATGGTCGCTGATCATCTCTTGCAACTGCAGCAAAAAGACTTCTCGCCACAAATTCCAAGTTCTGCACAGAGCTTTGCGGAGGGGTCCTCCGCAGCGGACAGGGGCATTTGCCCAAACGGACTGACAAATAGCCACTCAGCCTCTTCAAGGAAGACGCCGCAGATGCCAATGTTAAGACCTGCGTCTTTCCAACATGCCCAAAGCCCAAGGTCAGCGAACATGACTTTTTTTATGCCCACACTCTTGTGAAGCCTTGACTTCATAGCAGGAATTGGGCCAAATAAGCGCTCTCTTTTGATCTGCGGGATCTGCGGCCGTCTGATCATATCTTGCCCGATCCCCAGGGCGCTGAAGGGGTGCCCTCCACCCGCTCAGGCTTTCATCCTATGGCGCAAGCCTTGCTCCGAGCACTAGCTCGAGCTGCTATTAAATGTCAGCTAAAGCAGATATACTGATTCGTGACCCACCCGGCGTCTACGCTTTGAGCTTGAGTGTAAGTGGGAACTTCGGTGTTCGCTTCGCCTGGCAGGTCACCTTGCGAGAAATCCTACTGGTCGGCCTGCACGGCCAGAAATCGTTGGATTCATCAAGCAGGTGCACCCAAGAACGACAGTGCCCCAATGCACTTGTCTCTTGGCGGAACTCTGACCCCCATCTGTCAGAGCGTCAACATGCACCCTTACTTTAGAATCTATCCTGATCTGTCAAAGGCGATCAGGATTCAAATGGTGGACATCGAGCTCTCAGCTTCCGTCCCTGAGCAGCCCTGAACGGGCGTCTGGCTGTCCAGCAAAGTTTCGGAAAATCCGCCCTGCAATTTGCAAAGCAAGATGTGAGCAGCGCTCGATACCCACGACTGTTTCTGCCAGACTGGGCACCAGAGGAGTGCTCCTCTCCGGTCAAGATTTCAAATCGCCGAGCTTCAGTGCACCATTGTGCACTCGCAGCCATCTCGCTGCGTCGTTGCACAAGCCTGAGTTCTCAAATGTCCTCCAAGACGAGCGCAGGCATCAAAGCCGCGAGGTCAAGGACTTCAACGCGTTCTCAATCCTGAGCTTCAACTCGCTTCCCTAGGTTGCTCACCTTGCTGAAGCCACATGGTTGATCACTTGTTTGTCTGTCAACCCTGCACCTTTTCATCTTGCCGGTCTCACCACATCTGTGTTTCTTGGTCGAGCATGCAGACAACGTGTTTGCGAACAAAGAACGCAGCAGCAAATAAAGCAGTAGCCAGAAAGGAGCGTGCTTCCCTACGCCGAAAAGATGGTGGAAAGCACGCGAATCTACACTTCTTCCCCTCTTCCTCCTCAAATTTGCACGCAAGCACGCATGCGACCAGGGTGAAGTTTCTGGCGGGATTCGGGATCCCCCTCGCCTTGTGGAAAGGCGTGGAGCGGAAAGTGTCGATGAGGAGGCATAACGAAGTTGAACAGCAATAGACGGGTTTAAAACGTATCTCCAGAACTCCTGCTGAGTGAAAGAACCTTCCACTTTGGCCAGATACGACCCTCCGTCCAATGTTGTCATGGAGTCAAACAATGTCATGCTGTAGAATACAACAGCGCACAACTCTTGACCAAGAGGAGTGTTTCTAGTTGAGGTAGCACATGACAAGTACTTCGATACTGTCTCCACCCCCTCACATGTTGTTCCACTCCTTGCCCAATTGAAACCAAAGACTGACAAGACTTCAAGAAGCTCAGATCGAGTCAGTCTTGCCAAGCCACTCCTCAGGTAGAAGGAAGCAGAAGACATGACTCAACAAGTCGTCGGTCCTGCAAGGGCAACTTGGGTTGGCTCCAGCATCAGATTGCTGAACACAGAAACGCCCACTAGAGAAATCGCCACTCGGTTTCGTCCTTAGCCATTGACACGGCATTGCAGCGCCGTTCTTGGGTCGCATTGCTCGGCCTTGGCCATCAGTCCCTTCAAACACAGCGGCGAAGCGGCGAAGCGGCGAAGCAGGCAGGTCCCCGGCTGATGACAAAGTAAGACTGAACCGGAGCGTAAAACCTGAGAGAAAAGGTTGCCAGCAGATGCCAGCAGGTTGAGAGAAGAAAACTTGGTGGGGGACTTCAGAAACTGATCCAAACGCCTGCATCCCACACCTGAGCACAAGTGCCAGGCAAAGCCAATCAAGGCACGCCAAGAAGTCACTCAAACACACCCACACACACACACACACACACACACACACTGCAAGGCAAGCAGTGCAGCAGGCCTTGAGCATGTTTCATCCCTGATGTCAATATGCTTGAAACTTCTAATGTTGTCTCCACCAGGCTAACATGGAGGTCCCAAACGCCCTGATTTACTTCTGGGAGCTTCCATGCTAGTCTGAGGGAGAGTAGGATCCAAACACAATACTGAGTCACCGGCCAGTTTCTTCCTCCTGACGTGTCATCTTGGACCAGCACACTTGGAGCAGAGGCAAGTCGCGATGCCGTAAAGCCCTGCCTCCAGCCGGGCTCCAGCTGCTAGGAGAATCGACGCGACAGCAATCGCATCATCCTGGACAATCTCTGGCAAGAGTTGATTGGCGGCAATCCCGAGAGGCTGGCAAAGTACGTTAAGCTTTCAAAATCGCGCTATTTGCCTATGCTACCATCGCAAAAGTGCCAACTGGGTTTCGAGATAGCCCCTGTGGGTTTGTCAACACCCCACAGAATGGTCAGTGTCTTCTTGGTTTCCCTAAGAAGAGTGCCCTCAAGAACGACACACCCGCGTCAGCTTGCCCCATTCGTCTCCTCCATCTGGCGTATCTCCTTCATCGCGAAGGAACTGCCCAGCCTGGCAAGCTCACTGTTCACAGCAGGGCCCAAAATAGGGGGACCACCCAGAATGGTGGTTTTCTCTTTGGCTTCGTTCGCAAACTCCATCCAAGTGACGAAGCAAACTTCCAGGCCTTGCGATGTCGCCGCAGCCCTCAGTCGTTCAGAGGACCGAGTAGAGCCCCACGGCACCCGGTAGAGCCCATCCCCGATGAAATTTGTTTGAGGCAGCGCGGGTCAGCTGATTTTCTGACGGCTAGGGAACCCTAACACACACACACTGATGGCAGCGGACAAACAAGCAAGCAAGCCAGAGAGAGGCAGCTTGGTGATAAATGCGATCTTTGCACGTGAGTGGCACTTGGGTGGCACTTAGGTGGCACTTGGTGACAGTAGGTGTTCTAGAACCAAACCTGTGCAACGTTCACCGCTTCATGACCAAAGTCATTGAACTGTCAAGGATGTTTGAAATAGGCCGGAGCTGCCTCTTCCGATTGGCTCGCTGGCTCAGAGACATGCGGCTATTTCACATTCAAAAGACATAGTCAAACACACATACATGCAGGCATGCATACACTACATTCCATTCCATTCCATTGCATTACACTGCCTTGCATTACATTACATTACATTACTCTTTGTCACATTACGGTACAATACAGTACATACAAACATGCATGTGAATCCACTACATGGCATTACATTACAGCACAGTGGCTTGCATTGCCTTTCAGTACCTTGCGTTACGTCACTTTGACTTGCATTGTGTTGCACTACATGCAGTACACACTTTACATACTGTAAAAACATTACATGCCTTACACACATTACAAGCCTTCGACCCATTACATACATAAATGCATTCCATACGTTTCATGCGTTGCGTCGGCACCCTCTACAGCGCAGCACATTGCATCACATACATTGCATTACATTGCATTGCACGACAGTCCACCAGCACTACACAGCACATTGCATTACCTCTACAGCAGTACATCACATTCACTTCCATTCCGTTGCTCTACATGACAGTCATACATATACTACATACATACCTAGCTACCTACCCACCTACCTACCTACCTACCTACATACATACATACATACGTGACAGACATACATACAAAAGCATCATACAAAAAGACATACATGCAAGCACGCATACAATCCACGACAACACATTACAGCACCTGACCTGGCCAGACCTGACATGACATGACACGGCAGGACATTTACATGCATTACATGCATTGCATACATTACATACATTACGCACACAGTACATAAATTACATACGTTACACACAGTACATACATTCCTTACAAGACCCAGTCTACATTGGCACGCGGTCTTCTTGCCCCCAAAACAATGATCCAGACAGCCGGCGCTAGTCGCCCAGCAAGCCCGCCCATCACTGCACGCACGCCTGTCAAGTGGTCAGCACGCCCGCAAATGGGAAGCAAGCCCGCTCAAGTGCACCCGCTCAGCTCTGGGATATACTGTAACTTATATATATATATACACACGCAAATGGTGTTTGGAGAATGAGGGCATCCAAAACAAAAACTCATGTTAATTGCCATGTTGCTCTGTCGTTGCACATGCCGCGCAGGGGTGGCAACTCTCCCGCACGCCACTACAAATAATACATACTACACGTACAGTACATTCACTACGACATACAACACATACGATAAATACGCACGGAAGGTTTGCGCTGGGTTCGAAGCTGAGGAAGGAGCCTTTGTGACACAAGTATTGGAGAGTCGGGGCGGCTTGACGCGCAAGCAATGACACCTCTGCTGGCGTACTTATTGTTTGGCTGGCGCGTCGAGTGGGTGAGCAAGTGTGCGAAAATCGGCAAGAGAGTGTGTGCAGCGCGGAGCGGGCGGGGGGGGGGGGAACTGTTCCCTGCCTAAATGGGGGGGAGGGGGCAACCGACGCTATTGCCCTCCCCCCACAAAGCCCAACCGGAACTGCAACGCTTCACGCAACGCTTCACACAACGCTTCAGGGAGCGCGAAACGCTTGGAATTGCAACGCGCGCCTCAGCTTTGCATGGCAGGCGTGGGGCTTTGGCTGACGGCGAAGTTCCCAATGCTGCTAGGACACATACCATACCTACAGTACACACAATAAATACAAGACACGCACTACATCCAAAACACCAAACAGTACAAACACGGCACTACAATGTAATACATTACGTTACATTACAATAGATTGCATCACGATACATTACAGCAGATGCAAACCTGTTACATACATACATACATACATAAATACAGACAGACAGACATACATACATTTCATACATAACATAACATATCAAAACATACCATATGTTCACATACGCACGCATGCATGCCTGGATGCATGCATACATACGTACGTACGTACAACATACATGATACATACATACAAAAATGCATGCATGCATGGATACATACGATGCCATGACATTGCATTCCATTTGTGTTACATTACACTACATGACTTAAACGCATACACACATACACATACACATACACATACATACCTAGAAACAAAACACATACACACATGCATTGCATTACATTTTGTTGCACTACAATACATTACATGCATGACATGCATACATTACATACATACATACATACATACATACATACATACATACATACATACATACATACATACATACATACACAGACGCATACATACATACAGACATACATAAATACATACATACATACATACACCCGCACACATACATACATACATGCATGTATGTATGTACCGTATGTATGTAACGCAATGTAATATAATGAAGTGCAATGCAACGTAATGTACTCATGTACTGCATGTATATATGCATGCATGTATGTATGTATGTATGTATGTTTGCTTGTATGTATGTGATTATTTATGTATATATTTCGTAAGTATGCATATATGTTTTTATTCATGTATGTATGTATGTATGTATGCATGTATGTATGTATGCGATGTATGTATGTATGCATGCAATGTAACGTGATGTAAGGAAGTGTATTGTAATGCAGTGCAATTTAACGTAACTATGTAACGTATGTATGTGTGTAGGCCTGTGTTGTATATATGTATGCATGTATGTTTGCATATTTGTTCGCTGGTTTGTGTGTCATGACATGTCATGTTATGCTAGGCCATGTGTGTATGTATGTATGTATGTAGGTATATATTGATGTATGTGTATATGTATGTACGTACCTGTGTACCGTATGCATGTATGTGTGTATGTGTTTATCTATGTGTGTATGTATGTATGCGTGTGTGTGTGTATGTATGTATGTATGTAAGTATGTATGTATGTATATATGTAATGTATGCATGTCATGCATGTAATGTAATGTAGCGCAACGGAATGTAATGCGATGCATGTGTGTATGTGTTTTGTTTCTAGGTACGCATGTGCATGTGGATATGTGTATGTGTTTAAGTCATGTAGTGTAATGTAACATAATGTAATGCAATGTCATGGCGTTGTATGTATCCATGCATGCATGCATTTTTGTATGTATGTATCATGTATGTATGTACGTACGTACGTAATGTATGCATGCATGCATGCATGCATGCATGCATACATACATACGCACGCATACATACACACGCATTCATACATACATACACACATACGTACCTACATACATACAGTACATTGCATTAGATCACGTTACAATGCGTTGCATTACGTTGAATGACGTTCCATTCCTTACAGTAAGTGGCTTTAGATTACGTTACATTACATACATGACTTTACAACGGTACAAGCATTGCATACAGTTGCATGCGGCGTATATACATTACGTGCATTCATACATACCTACACACATACATACATACGTGCATTACGTTCATTACATACATGCAGACATTGCATTTCGTTACGCCATATTACAACTGAATACAAAACAACTCACTACATTACATACATATCTACATACATACATACCTGCCTCCTTCCTTCCTACCTACCTACCTACATGCATGCATGCATACACACATTCCGTACATTACATTCCATACATACACACATACAAAAATACATACATACATACATAGATAGATACATGCATACATACATACATACATGTTGTTGCGTTACTTTATTTTACGTTACAATACAATACAATGCATTACATTACACTACATTGCTTTGCATACATACATACATGAATACTACATAGTTGCATACGTACAAGCCAATTATTTACACTACGTTGAATTACATTCCAGTACTTACAACACTCTCACGTACACAACATTGGATTACGCTACATTACATACATGAAATACATACGTTACATGCATTACATTACACTACATGACAACTCCTTACCTTCCCTTACCTTACACACATACTTACATGCGTTGCTTACTTACCCACGTATTTACGGCGTACGCTACCATTTCATTACGTTACACTAAATTACCTTACTTGACATTGCATTACATTGTGTCCCATTACATACATACATGACATCCGGGCGGCGGTTTTTTTAATTGTTTAAGGTTGGCTATTGCTTAAGGGTTGGCTCTTCTTTAGGATAGGCCTGCCCTTGACAGAACCCTTGGCTGGGTTGGACATTGGACCCTTCCATCCGCTCACCCTTGGGCTGTCGAACCGAAACAGGCACTTGATCTATGGGGCCTTGGATCTGGGATCTGATAATCTCAAGGAACCACGGGGGGCTTGAAGAGCCCAATGGTGAACTGATCCAAGGGCCCAATGGTCCGACCCATCCCAGGCTTGGCAACCAGCCAAGTTTAAACCCACTCACTACAGTCTAACGAAATGAGGCAGGCCTTCTCTCACGGGCAACTCCAGGACTACATAGAGCCCAAAGGTAAGAAAAACAAAGGTTGAGTCTAACAAAAACTGAGGCAGGGGGGGTGTGACAAACAGCTTCTTTCAAAGGCAACGGGGACACAATAGGGAAGTATACGGTGTTTTGAGGTTTTCAAAATATCCTACTAAGTCAAGCAGACGCTGCCTGAAAGGTCGCCAGGAAGCGAGGCTCCGCAAGGTTGCATGGAGCAAGGGAGTCATCCAAAAGCTCCCGGCGGATAGGCGGCTTTGCTTTTTGCGACGGGGGCCTCAAATCTGCGACGTGTCAAGAACTGCGCTGCTTGCAGCTTGAAGCAATCTGCAAACAACTTTAGACCTGAAGACCCTCTAGACCATTCAAATTTCCCTTCAGACCCTTCGGACCCTTGAGAATCTTCAGATGATCCTTTATACCCTTGGGACCATTTAGACCTTTAGACATCGAAGAAACTTGGGAGCCATACATAGGAAAATCTGCATGTTTCTGATTTCCCGGCAGGAAAAGCCCCGCTGAGCCCTTGGACAGCTACACGCTGGGCCTTGCACCCAACCCAAAATTTCATGCGGGATTTAGGCTTAAAACACGAGAATCCCCCATCTGAAAAGGCACGAACCCCTTTCCAACCCTGCAAGAATCCAAACTTCAAACCGCGCATGCTTTAGACCCTGTAGGCCCTTTAACACCTTTTGACGCTTTGGACACTTTATGCCATTTAGACCCTTTAGACCCATTGAACCCTTGAGATTCTTTGGACTTTTTCAGGTATCCGAGGCTGTGGAAATTGCTGGGTATTGGCTTCAAAGGTTTTCTTATACGCTCTGAGCTTGCAACCTGCACCCTTTGTGAGATTCGGATTTTGTTCGGGATTTTGGCACCTTTGGAGTCTGCAGATACTTGGACCCTTGTGCCCTTGACCCAGTCGATGTTTGGGCCCTGTTGCCATGGATAAATTCAGTGCTTGGACCCTTGAAGTCCCGGCAACGCAGTTCTGGCCAGCCTATTTGAGAATTCCCAGCGGGTTACCTGAAACCGAACAATTGAGATTGGGACAGCCAACGCTTTTTCATTGCATTTACTGGGAGCTTTTTCAACCTCGCCTGGCCAACGCTTGAGCGGGTAGCGACACGCAAGCCATGGCTCAAGCGAGCACAATGCCTCCGCGCCTGCACTATCCACCAGTAATTCTGCCAGGTATTTGGTGAAGCCGAAAAACGGGCGTTTTTGTGGCACTGGTGCCTCCTGCGCCCCGACCCAGAAAAAAAGGAACAGTTGCTGGGCGCTGGATGCTGGGTGAGATTTTTCGAGCCCTTGACCCTGTGGCTATAGTCTGGACTCTTGGGTCCCTGGACCCTGTTGTGGTTTTGGACGCCCAAGCACTACTTGTAAAGCTTTTTTTACATGCTCAGAGCCTTGCAGCCTGGACCTCTTGGAGATAAAAAACGAGAATCCCCCATCTGAGGAGGGCACCCTTTCCAACCCTGCAAGGTTCCAAAAGCTTGTTAGACTTTGGACCCTCTAAACCCTTTAAATTTCCCTTCATCCCCTTCGGTCCTGGCCCCTCATGAATCAAGCTGTCCAAACATAGGGAACGCCAAGCTGTTGCGAGCATCCAGGCACCAGGCTCAAAGGCAACTGAGAAAGTTTCAAGAGTCTAAGGGGTGCAAGACAGGTCAGGTCAAGAGTCCGAGCATCCGTAGGCTCCAAGGTGTGAATTCCGAACGAAGTCCGGATCTCCAAAAGGTGCAGGGCGCAAGGCTCTGAGCGTAAAAAAAGCTTTACAAATAGTCCTTGGATCTCCAGAAACCAAAGGGTCCAGGGACCCAAAAGTCCAGACAATAGCGACAGGCTTGAGGGCTCGAAAAATCCAAATCCCCTAAGCATCCAACACATAGTGCCTGTTGTTGGTTTTTTGGGTTTGGAGTGCAGACGCTTTTGCTGAAGAAGCAAAAAGAAGAGACCAGTGCCAGAGGATGCCCGGTTTATGTCAGACTTTCAGGGTGGTAAGCTGGATGTTTCCGGGTTGGGCCCAATGCGACAGCAGCCCAGCTGTGTAGCTGATTTCCCAATTTATGGTTGCCTGAGTTTCTTTCAAGTCTAAAGGCTCTGAAGGGTCTCTAGGGTACCAAGGGTCTAAAGAAACATTTCAAGGGTCTCAAGGCTCACAAGGTCTAAACGGTTTGAAGGGGATGAAGGATTTCAAGGGTTTAGAGGGTCTAAAGGTGCAATGGGTCTAAAGGGTAAGGGTCAAACCTGCACAAAGGGTCTAAAGGGTTTCAAGGGTATTAAGGGCTCGAAAGGTTTAAAGGGTCCTGGTGGGGACGGCTTACTACTGAACACTGGATCCTGAAAGCCTGAAAGTTCAACTGCAGCTCCGCAAGCCAAGCCTCGCCAGGCTCCCAGCCGAAACGGGGGACAACCCGAAAAGGGCGGCTGTGCAATTGAATTATTTAGGCTTCGCGCCAACAAATAACTTTTTGCCACCACAGTGTGGGGGCAACATCACCGAAGCTGCGAAAACTTGAGCCACTGCACCCAAACCTAAACCACTCAAGTGAACCCTTGGACCCTTGGAAAGAGAGGCCCTTGAACTCTTGGACGGACCCTTGAGCCTTTGTACCCTTGCGCCCTTGCACCGCGCCAACGATCGCTCGCCCTTTCGGAGCGCCAGCTCGCAAGAGCTTGGCGTTCCGTGTAGCAACTCAATGGGTGCGTCAAGCGGCCCTCGTTCCAGATACAAGGCAGAAGGAATCCTTCGCCCTGAGCCTAACCATGAGGGTAAATGCTTGCAATGGCTCGCCTCTGTGCGGAGCTGGTAGGGTGTAGGCGTGGGCTTTTGGCTTTGGGGCTCCAGTGCGCAGCCTTGTGACCGCTTGATTCATGAGGGGCTGGGATTGCATCTTCCTGGTGGCTCCGCAAGCCAAGCCTCGCCAGGCTCCCAGCCGAAACGGGGGGACAACCCGAAAAGGGCATGGGCTTTTGGCTTTGGGCCCGCGCCCAGCCCACCTTCCCCGCCACGCTCTCCCGACCGAAAAATAGCAAACAGAAATTTCCTGGGCTCAATAGGCTCAACAACCGAAGCTTTCCAAAATTTACGTAAACTAAATAAAGAAATTACCGAAACTTACCAAACGTATATGTAACAGTTGTTAAAACATTGCTACTAAATTGGTGTTTAAGCCAAGGGGCTTGTACCGCCGGGAAACATACGGAACCCTGGGCCACTCAAGCTTCCCCTGTCAGTAGGGAACTGGAGCCGTGTCTCACCTCTGACAGGGCAAATAAGTAGCCCAGGGATTTTAGAATGTTACGGAGGTGGCTGTTTACCTTTGTTGGCTTGAATGTCTTTAGGGTTGGGCCCCTTTGGGGCTTGGCCCCCTTTGAGTTGGAACCTTTTTTGATTGATAAGCCGCACTACGCTTGTGGCTCCTCCCAAACCCTGCCGAGGCCTCTTTGCCGGAGCCGCCGCCCGTGGCTGATCTGACTTTTCTGAACTTGGCTACTGTTTGGCGTCTCATGCGGGGGAAGTTCATTGTCTAATTCAAGGGATGGTTGGGTGAGTTTTTCGTTGGGTTGCGGTGCCCGGTGAAGCCTCGCTGCCTTGGACCATTCCGCAGACGCGCAAGCTCCTTGGGCCCACTCTCAGACCCCTCGCAGCATACCTGACAGCCTTGGTTTACCGTTGCGCCGTTTAGACCCTGGTGTGCTGGCAGTAAAATATGGTTGACTCTTAAAATATTCGGACCACACGTGGAGCCTGGACCCGGTGTTCCCCTTCGCTGTCTGCTTTTGGTGACTGAGGCCCTTTGCTTTTTGGGACCCTTCAAACGTGGACCCTGTCAAAGTGCCCTGAACACCTGGAAGATTGGGACGGCCTCAGCCTGCTAAGCCTTGGAAGCTTGGGCCTTCCAGGGAAGGATCTTTGGACTCTTGGAATCTTACGTTTTTTGCTCCTGGGCCCTTTTGCACATCTTGACTTTTTCGATATTTGAACCTTTGACCCTGGAGCCCGTGGTCCCTTGGAACACATGTCGAGGCTGGCTCCCCGTTACTCTCCAGCCCTGCAAGTCTGCCAGCGTGTGGGGCCCAAAACAGAGCTGTCCCCGAAGGGGCACGGTCATTTCTGAGGGCAGCCTCCATACACCCTGGACCCTGGTTTGCCTTTGGACCCTTTAGACCCTAGACCCTTTGGACCTTGTTTACCTTTTGATTCTTAGACCAGTGCGCCTGTGGCTCCTCCCAAACCCTGCCGAGGCCTCTTTGGCCGGAGCCGCCGCCCCTTGGCTGCTGTTTAGCGTCTTATGCGGGGGAAGCTCACTGAGCCTTGCACCATTCCACTGACGCAAAGAGAATCGAGAATCCTGGCTTCTCGGACCGCGGACCCTTGAGCTATTGTAGCAGTCGGAACTTTCTGGACCCTTCGCGCCATGTGGACCCTTCTGCATTTCGGACTATTGGACCCTTCGCACCATTGCGGACCTCTGTGTCCTTCAGACCCTTGGACCTTTGTGTCTTTCGGACATTGGAATCCTTGTACGCCTGCGGACCCTTGGACTCTTGGACCATTGTGTCTGGTTGACCCTGGGACTTTTGGACCCTTGGGACTGTTGTACCCTTCGAACCCTTGCACCCTTCGGACCCTTGTACCCTTGTGCACTTCGGACTATTGGACCCTTGCACTCGGAGCCGAAGCCGATCGGTCGGAGCCAACCCTAAGCAATTAAAAAACACAGGCTCCACATGACATGCCTTACATACATTGCATACATTACATGCATTACATGCATTACATACGTTGCATACATTACATACAGTGCATACATCACATACGCATCACATTACATTGCCTTACACTTCCTTACGTTCATGTCATTACATGTTACCAACACATTGCAATTTGTTACATACATTGCATTACATTTCGTTCATTGCATTGCATTGCATTGCATTGCATGGCATGGCATGGCATGGCATGGCATTGCATTGCATTGCATTGCTTGACTTCAATTTACTTTCCAGAGATACTCACATGGGATAAACACAAAAACATGTTTTATGAGGTATGGATGTTGCCGCTCCGAACCCTGTACTAGGGCCACCACAGACCCATCACCCATCCAGGTCCAGTCTCCGTCACCTGACATTCCAAATTGTGTGGCTTCCCTTTCACCAAGACCGTCCTTGCCGACAATTCTCGAGATGGCTTCCTTGCCTTTGATCTCCCTTTTCATGTTCGCGGAAGGACAGCGGGGTGCCACTGGCTTCACAATTGCAACTGGGCACCGCACCGGACAGGCTCGGCAGATCTTCTGCGCTCCTGCGTAACGCCAATTCTTGAAACTCCAAAAAGCCCGAAAAAGGCTTCCGCTTAAAACACACACACACACACACCCTCAAAACAAAGTTTTGGCCAAGAGTTGTGCCTTTGTCAGCTAGTCCCATTTTAGATGGGATTTGTGCCGTTCCTTCACGGGGGGGGATTCTCAACATAGTGTCCTCCTAAAAATCATTGGTTTCCTGTAAATACCATTAAATACCAACCGAATGGGGTCCACCATTTTGAGAAATGCTCTTGTCGAGCGTGCTATGCCTGCACCGTGCCTGTATGCGACAGCATCAAGTAGAATTTGCAAAGGATTCCTGCCTCAGCTTCAAACAATGTTGAAACACATCTCTCAGCGGCTGAGGCAGCCACCATCACAACTAAAGCAGTTCACATCTGCGTTGAAGCTCAGAAGGGTTCGTACGATCTGCCAGAGAGAAAGCTTCAATTGCTCTGTGCTTTGCTTTTCTAGGGTTCAATTGACCAGCGCCCAAAACAATTGACTTTTGGTGCTACTCGCATGCTTATAAAAGCTTAATATAGCCTCTACTATCACCCGAATAGAACCAGGTTGCACAACTACCTACTAAAATGGCTGACAAGAATCGGTTTTGGGCGTTGCTCAATCGTCCTGCATGATCTCAGCGGTGTGCTGGGGCGCCGAAACACATCTTAGCAGTGCTGCGTGTGTGCTGTCTGCTCAAGTTTCCTTGTTGAGGCATCCATACTGGCCAACCGCAAATGAAGAATGTCGCAATGGTGGGCAAGCTGCTTGAAGCTCTACTCTTCAGCGAGCCTCCTTATTCAGGTCGATCTCAATGGCTGTGCACAAAGGGGGGTCCAAAGTCTCGTCGCAAGTTGCCCTGCCATTGACTGTTTCACCAGCTCCTCTCTGGCGACACCGAGCCTTTCGGGCGAGATCTCCAAAAATGCGCTCACCTGGCCAAACATGAGAACACCCCTTTCACCTTGCTTCACACGACTAAAGGGAAAACCGCTATTTTAGCGTCCCACACCGGCCACGGCTCGAAAACAGCGCTCACGATCTCGTGCCTGCTGCGCCGAGCCACTCTGAATCGCCTCACTGCATAGACCCTTCTGCTGGTAAGCCTATTGAGGGCCACTCCTTCAGCAACAAAGTCGGCGTCGGCCTCCTGGCGCAACACACACTTTGTCTAAAATTCGGGGACCTAACTTGTCTGGCAGCTCGTTTGCCTGAAGAAAACACAAGCTTCCGCTTTTGGCTCCCGAAAAATGACTCCCTGCAGCCGCAGGGAACCACCAACACACCAAACGAAGCGGAGGGTCCCCCCCCCCGGAACACCACAACCCACCAATGGATTTTGATGTTTGATAGGGAACCTCAAAAGTGGTTGGTGCCACCCAACCCAATCCCTACAAACTCCGCGCCTAGGAGCTGGAGGAGGGCTACCTGCAATTCGCGGCCGCGGCTTCTTTGCTTTACGAGGGGATTGGCCAATCCCATCGTCTCTACTGAACCACTACAAACGGATTGCCTCTACACAGCCCAGGAATGGGGGGTTTTCTTGAGGCTTGCAACCCTTTTTGGTTGGCTGCGAACACACACCCGTATAGTCAGGCAAGGACCGACTTACAAAAATGTTCACGCCTGGAGTCCATTGAGGTGACGGTGAAGCTGAAATCATTGCCAACTTAGTCACTCGGCATCTCATGCAGTAACATGGTGCCATACTTGTTATGTGCAGCTTCTGGGTTACTCAGCTCAACGCCTCCTCCAATCCAAACACAGGTGGCTCCATAGCCGGCGCCATGCATAATCCAGAGACTTCTCTCTTGGGCGTATGCATTGAGCCGCATCTTGCGGGGAGCCAAGTCTTGGATCTGAGAACAAGTGCCCGCCAGCAAGTCTTTGAGGGCTGAATTGTTTCACATACATACCACGCATCAAGATGTGTCGGTCTACACCTCAAAAACAAGCCACAAAAATGGAAGGGGACACCATATTATCATCATCATCATCATCATCATCATCATCATCATCATCAACAACAACAACAACAACAACAACAACAACAACAACAACAACAACCACCACCACCACCACCACCACCACCACCACCACACAACAACAACAACAACAACAACAACAACAACAACAAACAAACAAACAAACAACAACAACAACAACAACAACAACAACAACAACAACACAACAACAACAGCAACAGCAACAGCAACAGCAACAGCAACAGCAACAGCAACAGCAACAGCAACAGCAACAGCAACAGCAACAGCAACAGCAACAGCAACAGCAACAGCAACAGCAACAGCAACAGCAACAGCAACAGCAACAGCAACAGCAACAGCAACAGCAACAGCAACAGCATACAGTTAATCTGACCAGCTCTTTCTGAAAACTGCACCCGCCTCTTCGGGTCGACTGCATGAGGCTCCTGCACAACTTCTTGACATTAACCCACCAAATCTGCCGCATCAATCTCGCTGGTTGGGCCAAAAGCACTTTTCTTTGGCGCACGGCGAAGGTAAATGCAAAGCGGCGCATCTGGGCATACAAAGCGGTGCATCGATCCATTGGTTGTAGATTGCTGGACCATGACGGCGCTCGTGCGTCAATCGACACAGTTGCTTCACCTCGCAGATTGGGCGTCGTCGTACATCGTTCCCATCGCAGGCCAACAGCCATCAAGGCACTCCATACGGTAGTCCGTGCTCTCTCATGGTCGGCTTGTGTCCCGCAAGTCACGCGCGCTTGAGCGCAACATGGTGTCAGGCTTTGTCCAGGTCATTGTGCACATCAGCTGCCGCCCCTGCCCAGACTTGCTGAGAAGTGCAAATAGGTGTGTCAAAATAGGTGGGACCGCCAAAATGGGCTCTTGTGGGTTTCCCTAACCGAACTGAAAAGGGCACCCTCAAAAACGACACAAACCAAATGATCCAACCGATCTAAGGGGCTGAGCTCAAGCGGAGAATACTCCATCAATTGCTTGCCAGGCGGTGGGCTTCGCAACAGCCTTGCGGTCAGGGAACTGGCTGACAGGAGACGAACCGACCCGCCTGGCCACGTATGTCAGCCTGGTATGATGATGTGTTGGCCAGTCCTGGGAACTGCACACCCATGCGACTCAAATTGATGCTGTCATTGAGTCCTTCTGGATTGAGTCAGATTTCGCCACAACTCACAAGACCTGTTGCTCCTTGAGGCTCACGTGGGGTATGGTCCATGGGCGTGCTGAGAACCACACGTTCCAAGCGATGTGGTGGACATCCCAGCCCTGCTTGGTCAGCAAGCGATGCTTCAAGGAGCTCTTCATGTCATAGCGAGTCGAGTTCGAGACGAAGTGCAATGGCCCTCATGGCTCGGTTTGCTCGGCACCCAAAAAAAGGAGCGATTAATTGAAGCCATTGACGCAATTGTGGGATGAGTGCCCCAAACCCATTTGATGTGTTTGGGTCTATGAAAATGGTTACAAGGCTTGTTCAAGAATAGCGACTCCCCTGAAGGTGGTTGATCCACAGGTTGGTATAAAGCTACGGAAACCACCACTCACTCAAATCATACCTTTATCTCAAGAAGCTGTGCCCCAGCTCCAACGACTGGAGGACCCTGGTATGTGTCTGCAAATAGCTCCCCATTTCAAGACATGCATCGCTGCTTTGAGCAGCAGCAATCTTGGCAAGTGGTGCCATTGTCCACAAGTCAAATTTTCACCTTTATGCGTCAAACCACTGACTGGCAAACAACCACACAATACAGTACTTGGCTTTGACACAAACACCGAATCTGCGTGCCGCCAGTTTGCCATCGATCTCAATCAAGCGCTGCTGCCTCGCCAGCCGCACGTCTGCCACGTAAGGCTGCAACTTCTCCTTGACTCCATGTTAGCTCCCATCCCCAAAGGAACAGTCGACCAATGATAACCCAGGTGATTAGGCACCCCTGCATGAGTAGTAGGGGTCCCATTCAAGACATGATCCTTCACTTTTGAGGGAATCACCCCTATTTGTCTGCAAGGTCCGTTTATCTGCGAAGGCACAAATCATGCGCTGCACAATCCTCTGTGCTGTGCTTCACACCTAGTTCTCTGAGAGCTCCAGAGACCTGCAGGAGGCTGCCATTACTGCTCTTCCCCTCTGAGCAATGATATATATATATATATGTGTTTTTTTCCCTTTGTAGGTTTAATGGAATGTCTTGTGTTACCAAAAGGTCAAGAGGCTTGAACGCACCCTTTTGAGGGATGCTGTGAAGCGGCATCAAGTGTCTTGCACGAACATGCAGCTGTGCCGAGCAATAGAAACTGCATGCAGTAGCTCGAAGGACCCAAAATCTTGGCTGCTCTTTGGTGACCTTACATTCTTACCAGTCTTCAAATGCACACCTGGAGATGCTGCTGTGAAGAACATTTTGGCAATGGCTGCGACGCATCATCCAGCTGCTTCACACCTGACGCACTCTGTGACAGAATCCGAAGCTAGCAAAAGCGTACGTGATGTTCTATATCATGCCACTCGCAGCCTGATGTCATTGGAGAAAACTCCATATATTGGGGCCATGGTTGTGGCTCCCTATTTTGCAAACCACAATGCTTGCCGAAAATCCCCATTAGGGGTCCATAAGCATCCCAGCATCCCGAACAACACCAAACAAAGAAGTTTTTTGATGATGGCACACACATGTGGCCATTGGATATTCGCAAATCCCAAAGTGGGATGCAACACAATCAAACAGTTCCATTCTGCCATGTGCAATCAGACGGCAGAAGTGTGTCTCTGTTCGTTGCAAACCGAAAGGACGCCAACGTCCCTTGATTTTGAGACGGAGCCAGATTCCGATCAACTGCAGCTGATGGGCCCTCCAGAAAGGCCGTCAGCCCCTTGAGCTGCAAGTGTTGCATCACGCCGGGGCGTTCCACACGGCAGGCCAGCTCTGCCACCTTCCATGAGACGGGAAAGGATCGCTTAGGGGAAACAACCCCAAGTGATGTTGCCAACCCTCGACAGGTTTCCTTTATTGGACCCAGTGGGACAGCGGAATGGAAACGTCACAATCTTGACTCTCAAGCCCAACATGAGGGAAAAGGCCTGAAGCTGCCTTGCTAGTCGTTCATCCAGTGCAGCAATCGCAGAACCAAAGTCGGCAAAGACCGCGTGAATTGAAGCCACCAATGCTCTGTCACGCATTTGGCATTCAGTCTCATCAAACACCAGCGCCATCAGTAGCTGACCATAAACCGCTTGGGAGGCATAACCCTTAGACATAGGAGCATCAGGTACAGCCCTCTCGAATGCCGCACTCACCACGATGAGGATCTGGTTGGCCTGGCAAGTGGACCCCAAGCCGACCAAAATTCGATGCAGGATGAGGCCAGAACTTCTCCAGCATCGCCGAGACCAAACTTGGCCGCCAACTGCGCCAAGGCCTTGGAACCAAGAGGAGCGCATAGAAGGTGTGCGCAAAGGTTTTGCCACTGGAGCAAAAAAGAAGAAGAAACACTTCCGAGATGCGGCAAGCCGGGGCAGATCCTTCCTAGCACGAGCGGATGGCCCCACCACGTTGAGAAGCTGATGTGCCTCGAATCTCAGTACAAGCAACTCGGCAACTCGGCAGCTCACAAGTCTCTGGCCTTCGGAGGTAGAATGTTCAAGCGACCGCAAGCTCCGAGGAAGGTCATCACAGCTGCCTCCTCTGGGCCTCCGTTCAGATTAGTGCAAGAAAAGGCTTCGCTCATCGCGGCCTGCTCTACTCTTTAGCTTGTCCACATCGTGCCGCCGCCTCAAACAGAAAGACCCAGGGGCGGTAGCTTGCGTTGCAACAGCATCGCACCTCTGCAATGATGCCTGCACGATGTTCAAGAAAGGGATTTCATGGAAACTGCCCTTAAATCATTGGATGCTAAAGTGTTCACCTGCTTTGCTGATGGATGAAATAGCCGCTATGGAGAGCACCAGCAAGTCAATCGTGCCAGGCTCAGATGCCCCATGCAAGGCAAGCTCTGGAAATCAAATGATGCGATCATGCAAGACGTAAAGTGTTTAGCGTCCGAAGGCAATGTATGATCCTAGCTCGTGACACGTATCAACTGGCCAATACGGTCATAGTGACTGACAGAGTGCTCTTCTCTTTGAGGAATGGACTGTTGCATAGCCCTAAATTTCGCAGACTCGATCAGAGAAGCACGAGCAAAATTGACATTGGAATCAACAAGGTATGAATACAAGTTTGGGACCCTGCGGTGGACACCATTTCGGTGGTTCCTTGACAAACTCATGGCCTGTAACAAATGCCTGGAATCCTCGCAAAAGCGCGTGGCATGCGGAGCTCTCGCCTCCAAGAGCTCGTCGAGCCTCTGCCCAAGGGCATGAAACAATGGCTCCTGGCACGCTCTGAACACCAACTCGGCCACTAGCCCACACGCTATGGGTTGCTCACAAAGGGGGCACTTGCCATTGGCCAAAGTTTGAAGGTTCCCATTTGCCAAGTGGGCAGGACAAACATGGATACACGTGCCAGCTGAAATCTGGCATTTGTGGCTCATTCCGGATGTTGAGCTGCTTGTAGAGTGCAGCCGCTCGCCTCAATCGCTTGGCCCAAAGGATACACCAGGCATGTTGTGCTAGGCTGACCGAACTTCACTTAGGCTGAGAACTGCAGCCTTGCGGGTGCTCACATGAATGCATGTCTGCATGCTGTATCGGCCTGGGCTTGAAGTTGAGGAATCGCGGCCAGAAAGAGGTCAGTTCGCCTGCAAGCCACAAGTTCAGATGTGACATCTCTGACACCGACTAAATGCGCCTGGGATCGTGCTCTCGAATACCACGAAATGCAAACACCTGCACATGCCGTATGCACCACATTCTCTTCACATGAATTCTATAGCATGTTCATCATCGTAGCAGAACCAACAACTTACAACACGGGAATGGGAAATGTGCCTCAAGCATGCTCAGTAGCTCCCGCACGTTGAGGCAGCTGATAAAGTGCTGCACTCCTCGGCACAGCGAAGGAGCACAAGAGAGCCTCCCGCAACCATAAGGCGCAGGCAAATTCAATCCAGAACTTTTACTGGTTTTCTCTTTCAAAACCTAAGGCCCCTGCTCCAAAGTACTTTCCGGAGCAGCTTTTCCTTGCATGTGCGAAGGCCTCAATGCCCTCGGTTTGCACACTGAAGGCTGCGGCTGTGCATTCGTGACCGGCAGGAAACACGCGAGAGGCAGCAATGAGAATGGCCGCCATGGTGGCAGGCGGCCTTGGATTCGACAGGTCAAAAGCGAACGTAATTCTTTCCAAGGGACCCGCCATCTGTGATACTCACGCAGCAGCTGCGTCTGAGCAAGCGAGTAACAGAATTGGGTAACAATGAGAATCTGAGGTGAACAGCCCTAATGTTGCACCTGGTTTAATATCGGTAGTCTGAATTATGTCAAGTTTCCCCGGCTTAAACACGACCCCCCCACTGTTTCGGTACCATGATTTATGTCAAGTTCGAACCCCAAAAAATCCCGTTGAAAAAAATATGACTCAAAATTCGTAATATGGGCAACTGATTTCTCCTCTCAGCTTCCTGGCTAAGTCCTAGTAGTGAAACTCTGCAAATCTTTGGTTGCTCAAATTCCTCACAATTCCTGTAACTCCATCCAAAAACAAGCCCCAAACAGTCCTGCAAAGGGGGTTGCCCGCAAGGGGGCCTGATCCTCTTTAAGGGGCACTGTTTGGGCACCATGTTTAATGTCCAGTCTTAGGCGTGGGTGGGTTAGGAATCTCCAGGTCACATCTTAGCCTCTTACTTTTAAATCTAAAAGCTTAGCAAGGGACCAGGCCAAGACCTGAGCCTAAGAATTCCTGATTTGATCCCAAGCCCCAACCATCAAATTCAGTCCTGCAAAGGGGGTTGCCCACAAGAGGGCCTGATCCTCTTTAAGGCACTGTTTGGGTACCATGTTTAATGTCCAGTCTTAGGGTGGTGGCAACCCAACAGGAAGTGCTGGCAATACTAAACCAAGTAGTGGCAATCCAAAAGGAAGTGCTGGCAATACTAAACTAAGTAGTGGCAATACCAAAGCAATACTCAAGTCACCCAAGCCCCCCGCCAAATCCGTATTCAGGATCCCCAGGACTGTTTTGACTGTTCCAGGGGGGGGGGGGGGGCCACAGTAAACAAGGTCCAACATTAATAGTATCGTATCAAGCCTTTCTGGAAGACGATCTTACTCATAGACTCACAGAAAAAAAACTCAGGTATCATGCTTGTTTTCGGACGGCATGCCACATGCGCCTGCCTGGCAGCCTCCGAAGCTCGCATCCTGCCGCGCTTTCTGCCTGATGGCTGCGAATGCTTCCCAGGAAGCCTCACGGACCTCAAACAGCAAATCAAGCAAGGTTCACAGGCCAAAATAGACCAAAACTGGGAGTGGTGTTTGGGGGATGCTTTGCTGATCTTGAATAGACAGAAGCCCCACAGTAAAGGCTCCAAGCCTTGGTCTCCGAGTCTGAGAACAGCGCGGGGCACTTGACTTCAGTTGACTTGGACAGCAAGCAACCTGGCAGGAGCTTGGACCGCCATTGAAAGGCAAACGTGCTCACTTCAAGCACGCCCTCGGGACAGGCATACCTGGCGCATATCAACCTCGGCGAACTGTGTGCATTACTAAGTGCACCAAGTGCATCCATGAATCAACGAGACTTTCTTCAAGCGTGCGGCTTATCAGTGGGAGGCAGCTTGCGCGCCAACATAGATGTTACGTCGGTGACTTACGCCAGAGAGTAATTGATCATGTTGCGTATCAGTTCACGCTGTTGAAACGGCATGCCGCTCAGAAGATCACGAAAGATGTGTTTGTTCTGGACCCAGAGGTATTCACATCATGATACTTTCCGGGACCACTCTCTTTGCCGAACATTGGGCTAATGATTCGGCTAATGGCTGCAGCAGAAAAATGAATCCGAGCCAGGACTCACCGAAACTGAGCGCTTCAACAGGCAGGTCCTCTCACGCCCACCAGGCATGGGGCTCCCTGAGCCATGGCATCGAAAGACAGCTCGCCATAGCTTCTGGGTAAGTCTTCTTTTGGGACCCTCTAGACATCAGACATGGGTATGTGTCAAAAAACCGATTTGGACCCCAAAATGGTGGCTTCCCTGTTAGCGCCCCTTTGGACCCGAAACACATGACAAGAATCGTTGCCTCCAACAAATGCGTTGGAATTGATTGGAGGGTCGCATGTCGCAAGGTCCGCCTGTGAGCTCCAAGCGATCAGAGGGCTCGGCCGTGCGCACACCTGGGGCAAACGGGGCCAGTGCGAGAGACCGCATGGGGCCAGTGGCTAGTTTTGCCTGCCGAGTGGGAGTGAAGCAGCCCGGCATTGGAGAGTCAGCCTCAAAAGGCGAAAATGTGGGTGTCCCCCAAGTTGCGGACCTTCGGACTTTCAAGCAAAAACCAGGGAAACATCGAGAATATGGGGGAAAGGTGGGCGGAACTTTCACTGGAGAATGGAACGTACAAATGAGAGAGTGGCCAAAATGATGTCTCATGTGTTTATCGCAACAGGTTTGTGGGGTCCGTATGTGGCTGCACTGGTGGGCCATGTGCTTCGCTCACATTGCTAAGCTCCCCACTTCTCCTATGCTTGTGGCTGATGAGGGTGTGTGCACCTGGCAACAAACTCACGGTCGGCGGCGTTCTAGTCTTAACACTGGCTCCATTCAAGTGACATCCGCAAAAGCAAAGTCGTAGTTTAAAATGAAGGCGCACAGAAAAGGATTCAGAAAACCGTTCACTTTCAGCAACCCAACAAGGACCATGGCAACTCACATGACCCTAGTGGTTTGGTTTTGACACTAGGTAACTTCCCTTCTGCATTTGCGACACTCAGCCCGTGCATTCGCACCACTGGTCTGTTCACCACGGCCACTGGAGACATAGAGCAGGGCCATGGGAAGTTTCTTGGCGGTGTGAAGGTTAAACGAGATGCCTCAGTCTGGATCCCTACTGCTCAAATGAGCATAGAAGGGGGGCCGCTGTTAGAGGAATCTCTTTCTGTGAGACCCTCCCACCAATAAACATGGAAGTGCACAACCCCTTTTTGGAAGACGATCTTCCTCTTGAAACAAAAACGTGTTCACATGTTTGTTGGTGGGAGAGTGATGTCTCTTGGTATTGCGATCCAAGCTTGGTGCAGGCCACGCACCCACACCAGGACCTCCCAGTCGATTGTCCATCACCGGGGAGTGCGATGCGTTCAACGCCTAAATACATTCAAATCCGAGCCTCCAAATTCAAAGCAGGACAATCCACTGCAACTTTCGCACTGGAAGCTCAGAACAAAGGGCACCCAATTTCAAGGCCCGCTAGCTGACAAATCCTCGTGCCCCAAGCCCACAGTGTCGCTGGGACCTGAGGACTTCCCGAGCTGTTGCTCCACATGGCACTCACGCTTCCCAACGCTTTCAAGTGTATTCAATTTGCAGCCATCACGGCAGGCACCATGGTCCTGCTTTTGGAGTCGTAAAACGCAAAGCAAAAGGCAACCAGACTTGTTTAAACGCCCAAGTGTGTGTGTGTGTGTGTGCGTGTGTCTGTGCATGTGTGTGTGTGTGTGTGTGCGTGCGTGCGTGTGTGTGTGTGTGTGTGTGCCGGGGTGTTTGCCTTCACCGACATGTCCGAAAAAAACCCGTGTGGACATGAGCTGAAACTGTTTGCCTGCGCATGCAGCAATGCCCTTGAGTCGGAGACGACATGTACTGCAAGTGTCTCAAAGGCTGGCAATAACGGAAGGCGAACATGAAAACACAAAACCGCTCACACCCAAGCACTTGGAAGCCCCAATCGATCAGGCCCGATTGCTGTCAGAAAGGGGAGCATGTCACCATTAAAAACTAAAGTCGTCTTTGTCTTGGTGAAAATGCCCAGTGCAACACACTGAAAACCAACCCCAAGAGATGGCAGCTGTCAGTGCTACATCGCTACGCTTGGCCGCGCAACAGATGCTGTCAGCTCTAAAACGCGACTGTTTCCTTTCTCTGTTGCTGCAAGCAGCTAGCCATTGCATCACCAAGGCGACCTGTTGTGGGTGCTCTTCTGGAGTGAAAGCAGCAGGGTCGCTTCCTTTTGTCAGGCGTGCTTGCGAGCGGCAAAGGCCGGCACACGTGTGTGGACTTCAAAGCAGCGTCAGCAGCTAGAGGGAAGGAAGGGTGGCTGCATGCTGTTTGGTTTTACAAAGCCGAGGTCACACATTTTGTTTCGAAACACATTTTGATACTTGAATGAGTTGCTGATACAGCGTTGTGATTTTATGTCAGCTTGAAGCATGCCAACGCCATCACCTCCAGCTGAAGGATTCGAAGGTTCTGCGAAGCACTCGCCTGAAGAATTAGCGACGTCTCCGCATACCATCTATTTGTTGACCGAAGCCGCCATGTACGTGACGCCGAAAGCAGACAGGCGCCATACTGAGGATTTTTGCACCTCGTGGCCATTGTCGGTAGCAACGTACAAAAATGACAAAGCAAAGATCTGAGGTATCTAACCAGCCCCTGGCGAGAACCTGAACACCGGCAACGCCCAGTATACCTCCTGCAATTGGGAGCAACACTGAGTGCGAAATAAAGCATTAACCGTCCAACAAACCAAACAGACGTGCATCACGAGAATAGAAGTCAAAAACATGCGATAGTGTGAAACGTTGACAAAAGAAGTCGTCGTCTCGTCAAACGGACTTGCACATTCGGCGCAACGCGCGCGTTTCTGCAAAGCAATAAGCCAGCACAATGGGTCAAACAGCATCACCTCTGCGGCCGAACACATGCCAACCTGTCACAAGGTCGATTCTGATGGATATTCTGTTTGGACTGAGCGTAGGTTGCGTCTGCGGCACATCTGTCGGTCCTGATGTCTGCCTGAGTCAACCCGCAAACCTTAAGGAGGCGCAACGGTGCAACCCGCAAACCTTAAGGATTGCAGGGTACCGGTGCAACAACAGGTTTGTGTTCCCACAGGCACACTGCACTGCGTCTAAAGCAGAATGGGACCACAAGCAGACATGGCAAAGCAGAGGCAATCTTTCCAGGCAGTTAGAATCCAAATCACTGCTTCAAGCCAAATGGAGGAACCTGCAAAACCCAAAAAGGGGAAAGCACACAAAGCTGACAGCCGCGCTTGTCGGCGCCGCTGCTGCTGTGCATGACAGAGATTTGGCGGTGTCTAGCGCCCGTCTCAGGCGCGCTGCGGGTATGCTATGCGCGTACTCCGGGACATTGAGGGCCAGCCAAATGTCAGGTGGCACCATGTCCAGGAGCTGGATGCGAAATCTGGGATGTCTTCGAATCCTTGCGACGGCAGCCACTTTGCCAGCATGTGGCACTTTGCAGTGTGAGAGCAAGTCTCGCAAAGGGGCGGAGCCGATGCTATCTGTGCGTGCATGCCCACACATGATTGGCAGGGAGGCCTGGATACCTTGGCAGCGGGGAGCAGGTCTTGCTCCACTGCATGGCAGGGCGCATCAAGCGGCAACAATAGACATCCTAGCCAGGTCAGTACACACCTGAAAAAAAGTTAGCCCAGCATTGCAACCCAACAGCTACGCCAGAACCTAGCCAAGGAAATTGGGTAGCGCTTGCAGCAATGCGCCTGGCGCATGAAGCTGACGGTTAGGAGCGGCAATCACATATTTCCAAGGAACAGCGGAAACGCGCGTTTCTTGCTAGTTTGAGTGGGGTGGGTATGGGTAGGTGGTACACGGGGCAAGAACTTTGCCGAAATACGTTAGGAGGCTTTGCGCTGAATGCGCCACACTTGTCAATTGTGCGATAAACGCATCAACAATCGGACACAGAAAGGATGATTCCCCTTGCGCAGCCTAAAAAATCCGGCCTCCCCTCGCTCCCTCCCCCTCCCTCTCCTTCCCTCTTCCTCCCTCTCCCTCCCTCTCCCTCCCTCTCCCTCCCTCTCCCCTCCCTCCCTCTCCCCCTCCCTCTCCCTCCCTCCCTCCCTCCCTCCCTGCCTCCCTCCATGCGGAGAATACCAAGACATTATTTTAATGTGAGATGTCTGACTATGTTTAAACAACACATTTTTTCACAGCGCGAACATCTGGTTCCGTCCGGCCACACCCCTCCCCCCTTCTGGCCGGGCGAGTCGACGAACTAGCCACGGTGCTAAGCACGTTGATCACAAGACGTTGTCCAACGCATGCATTAATCAAGCTCCAAGACACATGGACGCCTCCCGGAAATTTCGAACAACGCTTTGTGTTGGCAACTCAGATGAAAAAACACGCGCAGCCACTTAGCCACTTAACCGTGGCTGAGTGGCTGAGCGGACAAGTGGCTGAATGAGAGGCTGTGGCTGGGTGGCCGAGCACTTAAGACCGAGCGGCTGAGTGGCTGGCTACGTGGATGAGCGATGAGTGGCTTGAACGGCTGAGTGGCTAAGTGGCTAAGTAAATGAGCGACAGAGTGGCTGGCTGTGGCTAAAGCGGCCGAGCCGGGCTGAGTGGCGACGTGGAGCGAGGACCCCAACCTTAGGCCCCGATGCGGTCGACCACACGTTTCGCACCAGCAGGTCGTCAACGCTGACTAAACCACTTGTTGCCAAGGCTTGCTTCTACTTGTTCCAGGGTTGCGCGTGGGGTGTAGACCCACCAGGAAAGCCTTTCTTTCCACCCTGCCGGAGTTTTCCAGCTGCGCAGACTTGTGCATACGCCTTATGGTAAAACCCGATCCGCAAGCGGTACGGTGCAACATGCAACTGCCGAGAAGGCTTATCCCACAAGCAACCCCGGGGTCGCAAAGTCAAGCCATTGTTGTCTGAGTTTGCTCTTGCGCGCCACGCAAACCGTTGTCCTTTGATCCTAAAGCCTTACGCGCGCACGCCCTCCTGTTCCAGCAGGGGCGTGGCAGTGCTCAACCGGGAGTCTGAGCAGGTCACTCCCCATGATGGACTTGAGGAGCGGGTGAACGAAAGCTAGCAGTTGTTGCATGAGATGGGTCGGTGACAGAGTGCATTCATAGGTAGCTTGTGTACAACGAGAGGCCCGGCAAGATTCGTAGGATGCGACACGCAAACGCACATGGTGGCGTGGCAAACCTTCAAAAATGAAAACAACGAGAGGCGTCAGAAGCTGTCTTAAAGCACCTCTGGGTTCTGCATGCAGCGTGTGCAAAGATTCTTGCGAGGTGGTTTACCGAGAAGACTGGTCTCAAATGAACAAGCTGAATCGGTGGAACATGTAAAAGTTCGTAGCACCAAGACTGCTGAACACTGAGCCACTGCCCGGGGGGGGGGGATGGACCAGGGAGGAATCGAGCCTGAGACCCGGGGGGGGGGGGGAGAGGGGGGGGGGTCTAAATAATTGATGTTTTTCAATCTTTTCGGCTCAAATAATTGAAAAAAACAATCTTTCGGCATTTGAGCCCTTACCTTGCTTACGCAAGGAGAAACTTCAGCTAGCTAAAGCTAGCTTTCGTGAAAAGTGCTTGGCATTTTTAAGGGAATAAATCCACCTTGTTTGGTTTCTCAACTCGGCCCTGTCGTTGGAATCTCCCCTGTTTGCGTGTTGCGTTTAAAGGGTTCAAACGAACCAGATTGTTTCAAGCCGATTCAATCCCTCTGGACGTTCGGCAGGTTGGCCTGTTCGACCCGGTGACAAAGGCGGTGACAAGTTCGGCAAGTTGGCCGTTTTTGCGCAGTTTTTCGGCCCAAAAAAGAGCGGCGACGCAGCGGTGACAAACGGTGACAAGCTCAGAGGATGGAACTTGCCTGCGTTGGGCCGAAAACGGAAATCGAGAGCAGCGTACGCGTCTGGAGCCTGTTTTTGAGAACGACCAAATCGAGAGGCTGAGGCACCTCACTTGCCGTTCTTTTCGAATTCGGGAATTGGCCGTTTTAAGCACTTTTTTCGGCCCAAAAGGGAGCGGTGACATCGAACGGCGACATCGGAAAAACGTTCAGCAGGATGGAGAATTTGGCTGTTTTGGATGGTTTTTTGGCCAAAAACGAAAATAATTAGGTTACAATAGGCCTATGTTCCATGTTACTACAGGCGTATTGCAGTTTGCACTTTAAAAAGATTCGGGAAATGTCTACACCACCTGTTCGGTGCTTGACTAGGGTTGTCCTTCTTGTTGTGACTCGACTCCGATCAAAGAAAAAGGTGCCCTCTATCGCTTGGTTGACCCTTCACGAGTCTCACTCATACCTGGGGAGCATCCCAGTGGCCGTAGAGTGTGACAGCCGCAATATGGCAAATTGTGCTTCCACCAAATCGCAACTACTGCAGCACTGATAAGCTAGCACCGTGAAGTGTAGACCACCGAAGGGCTTCACGAGGCTTTCACAAGCTACTGGAGTCAGCACTGGCAGCGTGATAGTCGAGCAGTTCATGGATGAGCTTTTTTGCCCCTTAGCAGCGATCCGCGTCGAGCGCACGCCTGCATCAAGCAACTCTGTGTGAAAAGGATGAAACGGCTACAAAGCAAAAAAGGCACGGGCATCGCGAGAGGTGCGTGTGCCTCAAAAAGTGCCCAGGCTCGATCAGCACACAACAGAGAAACCACACAAAACAAGACAAGCAAGCAAACAGGCAAACAGAAACACGGACAAAGACGAGCCGAAAAGCGAAGCCTGTACAATCATGCAAGAGGGGGGTACCAAGCATATTCGAGGCACTGCCGACGCACGCCATCAGACACGGATCCTCTACATAAGATCCGGGGCCCGACGTGGAAGCACAAAGCATTAACAGGCGCAACAGAGCCAAATTAGGCGAGCTGCGGAAAAGGCAAGGGGGACCAAGACCAGGAAACATACCCGAAGACAACAAACCAAACAAAACAACCACCAAAACCCCAAAAAAGGGAGCGCCAAAAGCTAGAAAGCAGCGCCAAGCCAACCAGAGGTCAGCACTCACACATGCACCATCTCCGAATTAGCCTCACAGAAACCAGACAGGAAACCATTCATTTCTTCGTGGAAACCAAGACGTGGAGACCTGAAGCACATTCAATTCAGCAGCGCCCCTGCTGTCCACCAAGCTGAAAGGCAGAGGCAAATGTTAACACGGAGGGGGGGACCCCCCTCCAACAGCGACACCGTCGCACCAACAGCGGCCATCAGCAGCACCCACATCAGGACGTGGAAGCCAGGAGACCATTCATTTCCTCGAGGACGTGGAGACCTGAAGCCCATTCATTTCCTTCAGCCTGAACACACCAAGGCCAGTGTGCTGCCTGCAACACTCTGCCTGGCCAGTCTGTAGTACGCAAAGAGGCTGCACAAAAACAATTGTCCGGCCAGCCTGCAGTTCGCAAAGATGTCTCCGCAAAGACTGCTGTCTGCAGAAATTCGCCCTGCCAGTCTGAAGCTTGCAAAGATGTCTTCACAAAGGCAGCTGTCCGCAAAACTTAGCCCGGCCAGCCTGTAATCCGCAACGTTTTCAGCAAGACTGCTGCCTGCAAAACTCCGCCTGGCCAGTCTGTTGTTCGCAAAGAAGCTTCACAAAGACTTTCGTCCGGCCAGTCTGCGGTATGCAACGATGTCTTAACTAAAACCTGCTGTCAGCAAACCTTGCCCGGCCAGTCTGTAGTACGCAAAGATGTCTTCACAAGACTGCTGCCTGCAAGACTCCGACCGGCCAATCTGCAGTTTGCAAAGATGTTTGCACAAAGACTGCTGTTTGCAAAACTTCGCCCGGCCAGTCTGTAGCTTGCAAAGATGTCTTCACAAAGGCTGCTGTTTGCAAAGATGTCCTAACTAAAAACTGCTGTCAGCAAACCTTGCCCGGCCAGTCTGTAGTACGCAAAGATGTCTTCACAAGACTGCTGCCTGCAAGACTCCGACCGGCCAGTCTGCAGTTTGCAAAGATGTTTGCACAAAGACCGCTGTCTGCAAAACTACGCCCGGCCAGTCTGTAGCTTGCAAAGATGTCTTCACAAAGGCTGCTGCCTGCAAAACTTCGCACGGCCAGCCTGTAGTTCGCAACATACTCAACGAGACTGCTGCCTGCAAAACTCCGCCTGGCCAGTCTGTAGTTCGCAAAGAAGCTTCACAAAGACTTTCGTCCGGCCAGTCTGCAGTATGCAAAGATGTCTTAACTAAAAACTGCTGTCAGCAAACCTTGCCCGTCCAGTCTGTAGTACGCAAAGATGTCTTCACAAGACTGCTGCCTGCAAGACTCCGACCGGCCAGTCTGCAGTTTGCAAAGATGTTTGCACAAAGACTGCTGTCTGCAAAACTTCGCCCGGCCAGTCTGTAGCTTGCAAAGATGTCTTCACAAAGGCTGCCGCCTGCAAAACTTCGCGCGGCCAGCCTAACAAGACTGCGGCCTGCAAAACTCTGCCTGGCCAGTCTCTGCAAAACTTCGCCCGGCTAGTGTGTAGCTTGCAAAAATGCCTATAGAAAGGGGAAAACCTCGCCCGGCCAGACTCTCTCTCTTTAGAGGGAGTTTCCCAAATGGATTCTATTCCACCTGGTAGGCTCCTGACACTCGTCCGTCCAGGAAACGACCTCGTCCTGCGAAGGATTCGAAACCTAAAACGCTGCGTGCAGGCGTGTGGCTGCAACAAAACGACCCCTAGATAAGTTAGGTTAGGCCATGCGCAACTTTTTTCGAACTCCAAAGTCCAGGGTCCACCCTAGGTTTTTGCTTTTTTTTGAATAAGCGCCCCAAAACAACCATTTTAAAACATATTTTGAAACAGTCTAAACACGTTTTGATAAATATTTTTTAGTACAGCGTACCAAAACAAAAATTGAATTATTTTGAAAAATTCAATACACCTAAACATTTTCATTTTCAAAAACATATATTTTCCAAAATATTTTAGAAAATGTAGTTTTTCAACAGAGATAAATATATATATATATATATAGCATTTTAAGAAGAATTATTCAATAAGAAACAACATTTTCAATAATTCAATGAGGAGACTTAATAATTAATCCTTTTTCAAACTTGGATATTCCGAAGTTGCGCGTGGTGTCCCTTGTAGGATTTTATCTTCAATATATAAAACGCTATACTTACATTATAATTATAACATATAATAATTTACATGTTCTTATTATAGTATGATTAAGAATTCAGTTCAGAATAATAATTGAATTGCCACTCTTTTGAATGAACTTTTTGGGGGTGTAGGCTACCACCTTTTGGGGGTGTAGGCTACCACCTTTTGGGGGTGTAGGGGTGTAGGCTACCACCTTTTGGGGGTGTAGGCTACCACCTTTTGGGGGTGTAGGCTACCACCTTTTGGGGGTGTAGGCTACCACCTTTTGGGGGTGTAGGCTACCACCTTTTGGGGGTGTAGGCTACCACCTTTTGGGGGTGTAGGCTACCACCTTTTGGGGGTGTAGGGGTGTAGGCTACCACCTTTTGGGGGTGTAGGCTACCACCTTTACCATGTGTGTTTTTTCTGTTTGGTGCCCTTCCCTTCCCTCCCCTTTAACCTTGTTTATTTCAAGTTTCAAGCCCAACTCCAAACTCAAAATCCTTAATCCGTCAAGCTCACTAAGATTTCACAAATTAATTCACTGGGTATTTTATATAGGTCTTGTTGCTAACTAATTCTAATAAATTCATATTATTAGAATTACTTAGATATTAATTGATCAAATAATACGTATACTCCATCATCATTTTTGAAATTTTGTAAAAGTCTAAAGTGGTGCTTTTAGGTTGTTTGATTTTTCCTGTATTCAACATATCACAGTATTTCTTTTGCTTTGTAGGGTAGTCGCCCGACGGTCTTCCTATAGATTTTGCTTGAAATATATTTTCGATTTTCTCCTTCTCTTCGTTGCTTTGTTGTTCGCGTTCAACTGGTTTCATTTTGTCATCAATGGATTTAATCATATCATTTAAGGTTTTGGTATTTTTACCAATTAATGTTATCTTCTTCGTTAAATCATTAATAGTATAATTCTCATTTTCAGACAGTACTCTTTATATATTTAGGTACTTATTTATTTAATTCTGTACGTATAAAGTGCAATTATGTGAAATTTACTCTTTAAATCCTAATTTTCATCTTTTGTTTAATAGTTTCCTGCGTTTCGTTTTTATTATTATCAGATGGTGTTGCTTGCCTACCAAATTTAAAAGTTATATTATGGACATCAGTTTCTAAGTTGATACTGTCTTTAGTTTTATCAATATTCATTTCCTATCATTTTTACTTATTTTGAAACTTGTTGGAATACATGAACATTTACAATTTCCTTTCTTTTGTATTTCTAACTCATTTTAAAGTTCTAACATCTTTTTACACATAGGACAAGCAACCTCAATTACTGCTGTTTCTTTAACAATTTCTCCGCTATCTTCATCAGTTCAAGAAACACTTAAACCTGTCTTATTTTTGTTTTCTTTTTCTTTTTCACCATTTATATTAATATTTACATTTTTATTTTTGATATATTGTATCACAAACTTAATTAATTCTAATGAATAATAACAGCATTTTTATTATTTTATTATCAGTTTTTATTACTTGTTCTATATTCTCTACTTCATCTATTATATTAATATAATCTGAATAACTCCTATTCATATAAATAAGAAGATAAAATAATTATTTAATCTTATTATTTTCATGCATGATAGAATATTCGGAGGGCACAGCACTTGGGGTTTTCTTTACAACGCATCAAACTACTTAGCTTCAATGCTTATTGATTGAAGTTGATGAAAGAGCCTGTTCTACTACGATAGACACCATTCATATCATAGCAATGCTTTCATACAATAAATAATATTAATTTATTTTCTAAATATCTTTAATATCAACTATGACAGATGTTCCAATAATAAAACCAATAAACATAACTGAATATGAATTCAAACAATCTAAATATGAGCACGCGCCAAAATTACCATGTAGAAGTATTATAGTTGCTTCTTCGACAGGCGGTAAGACTGTCCTTATTCAAAATTTAAAATTGAATGTTTATAGACATTCATTTGCAAGAATATTTATATTTTCACCCAGCGTCCATAACGACCCTACATTTACAGAAGTTAAAAAATACATCATGGATGAATTGCACGTGGATGATGAAAAAGAACAAATTTATTTTGATAATTATAATCCAGCAGATTTAGAGAATGTAATCGAAAGACAGAAGAAAATTATTAACTATATGAAGTGTAAAAAGATAAAGAAACTGCATTCAATATTAATCGTTATAGATGACCACGCAGACGACCCTAAATTTGTTAGATATAGTAAACTGTTACATGGATTATTTACAAGAGGCAGGCACGATGCAGTAAGTGTGCTTTGTTCAACACAAAAATACAATGTTTTAGCGCCTATCATTCGTTTACATGCCAGTTCATTATAAATTGTTAGGTTGAAAAAATGCCAGTGAATTAATGAGTTTTATTGAAGAAAATAGTGCCATTGTTGACAAACAACAATTATTAGATATGTATCATCAAGCCGTCAATTTTGCTCCATATTCTTTTTTCTACGTGAATATGAATTCAAAAGACATTAACAAAATGTTTCATATCAATTTTGAACAGGCATTTCAAATTACAAATGATGAATAAAGAAATTACAATTGAATATAATATAATACTATGCCAATGAAACTATGTAGATGCGGTGGATTTTGTCGTAGGGGTAATTATAATTTTCATACTAATTCTTGGATACATAAACTTTATAAAGTGTTAAAAAGACGACCAACAGACGAGGAATTATTAAGATTTCAAAATAATTTTGTTTGATGAAGAAGATTTAATTGATGATATGTGTAGCAATGCCTCAACAAAATTACCCGAAAGTGAATGACAGATTATGATAGCAATTGATAGCATTAAGCCATAGGCTTAATGTTATCAATTTTTAATAAAGAATAGCTACATAAATTTAAGGCAGGTAATTAAGGCAGGTAATTTATAATATATTTTATCTTTTTTACATTCCTTAACTTTTTCCAATTTATTGGTGATTGCTTTCAATGAATTGATTTGTAGAATATCAATTCTTGACATTTCACTTATCGTATTTACATCTATATCTTTTATTACTTTAATAACCTCTTCATCATCAATTTCTACTGGTTTTGATTTACTTGAACCCATTATATATAATATTATTTAGGTTTTGATTTCTCAAAATTGAAATGTTGGTTTGCTTCTTCTTCTTCTTCGTCTTCAGTTGGTGCTGGTATTTCTGTTGGACTTTCAGATGAAGAATTATGGACAGTAATAGGTGGAGAACTATGAACACTAATAGCTTCATTTCATGAATTGCTACTGCTACTTTGCGCATGTCCTGCTGTTATTTGATTGACTAAATCTGCGATATTTATTGTTGTTGCAATTGCGCTATGCGATAAGTTTAATATGATATCTGCTACTGTAGCGCCGTTGTGTAGCATTATTTCTATCATTTTTGTGAGTTTGAACTTCTTTTCTTCTTCATCGCTGTCATCCTCATCTGGTGGTTTCTTTGGCGGTGGTTCTGGCGGTTTGTTGTTGTCAAGCATTTTAGTAAAGGCTGACACCATTGCGTCGCGTTGGTTTTTGAGGGTTTGCGTCGCTTGTGTTCTTGTTGGCTCATGTCTTTTGTATGTGTTGCGCCAAAAGTTTTTAAGCATTATTTTAAACATATTGTCCTGGTTTTTCTTTACCTCAAACGCTTCAAATGTCACGTTTAATGGTTGGTCTGTATCATTGTAGAACTTTTCGTCAGTCTCTCTGGTTGCTGTAGCAATAGTATCTGTGTTGGTTGCAATGTCAATAAATTCTCTCGGTGTGCCCTTTTTCATCAGTTTCGGCGGTTGTATTGTTGTTGAAGTGTTTGGTTTTAATATTTATCATTATTATTATTATTTATATATTATTTCTTACCTTTGCCCTTAAAACTTGCCTTGAGTTCTTCTATTCTACCTTTGCCTAAATTTACTATCCACCCGCCATTATCAATAGTGTCTAAAATCATATCCACTAAATATTGTTTGTATGTTCTCGCCTTGCCTCTGCCTTTGTGTTTCAATTCTTCTTGTATTTCGCGTTCTTCTGGCACTTGAATTCCTCTTAAATAGAATTGAAATTTAATATCATTTACTGTTAAATTAGGGTTTTCTTTCCAGTAAACAGGACTAATATTATTATCTAGTGTTGTTTTAAATAATGGTGTCATTGGCAATGGTGGTTATACCAGGTGCCCTTAAGCAGCTTGAGTCTCTCAACAATACTTGACAAGGGAACCTTGAGCGCAAGCACTCCTTTTCAGCACACGGGGTAGAGCATCAAGGTAAGGAAAGGTCCTTCTCAGAAAAGGGGGGGACCCCAAAAGGGAGAAAAGGGTTCACACCCTGAAAGAGGGGGGTCCCCCAAGAAGGCCTCAGGGGGTGAGGGCAGGCAAGCACCCCCGAACCCAGACTGAAAGGCAAGCCACATGGTGTGGCTCGCGTAGCCAATAAGCTACTTGGTATAGTAGGCATAGCCACTCACTCGTCCAACCTGGGTGGGTGGGTGGGAGAAAAATCTAAGGCCCTGAAATTGGAAGGAAAGGAAAGGTTTGAGCCTCAAGCTGCAACTCAACAGTTAAGGGCACCCGTATAACGCCGCGAGTGCAAGCACTAGCAATCCTTATACCAGGTGCCCTTAAGCAGCTTGAGTCTCTCAACAATACTTGACAAGGGAACCTTGAGCGCAAGCACTCCTTTTCAGCACACGGGGTAGAGCATCAAGGTAAGGAAAGGTCCTTCTCAGAAAAGGGGGGACCCCAAAAGGGAGAAAAGGGTTCACACCCTGAAAGAGGGGGGTCCCCCAAGAAGGCCTCAGGGGGTGAGGGCAGGCAAGCACCCCATGTCGAGAACTCGCACGCACCCCCTGTAAACTGAGTGCTCGACCGTGTGAAGTGACCTGAGGCGGCACAAACGGATTGAAACGGAAAACACATACGTGCGAATAAAGGCATGAAAGGACGCTATGTGCACTTCATGCGCAAGGAAAGAGACGGTACAAGAGCAAGTAAATTTTACAGCTGCAGCTCGCTCCATAGACTGTTCCAAATGCTTGGTGTGACGTGGGACTTCTGGGACTGAAAGGAAAGTAACTGAGTTTCATTGCCTCGACTCGGGGCATCGGCAACATTCACCTCGGTAGGGACCCGGTGGATCCATGTATCGAAGGTCATCCGTTGCTCAAGGCGCAGGAAGTGTTGGACAAGCTGGTCAGCCGCATGGTTGTCGCACGACATGCGAATGAGAGAATGAAGTGCAGCTTCGTTGTCCACATGAAAGAAAATGGCCGTGCCTGAGAGCAGGTCTGGCCAGAGGTGAAGTGCCACCAAAATGGGAAGGATCTCGAGGTGCAAAATGCAGTGAGATCCAAAGGTTGTGAGTACTGAAAGAGCCGGGGGCTCAAATGAAAAGTGAAAGCGGGGATGCCCAAAGAAGTCCACGAGGACGCCTCCTATGGAGGGCTTGGAAGCCTCCAAGGCACCATCTGTAAACAGATGCCAAACGAGGCGGTCCTTGCTGCTGACTGCTCTTGGCATGGAATTGACAAGAGACTGCAAACAGCGCTGTAAAATCCTCACAAGCGACGGAGGGGCGCGAGAGCCTGGTGCCAGGGCAGAAAGCTCATGCAGAGAAGAGAGGCATCGTGAATGGTATCGTCCCGATAATTGACCGTGCGCAAACTGCATGCGGCCTCTCAATCTGCGAGCCTCTTTGGGTGAAAGGGAATGGCTTGTCAAAAGCTCTTGCAAGCTAGAAGCCAGGAGATGGATTCGGGCCTCGGTGTTCGCCACTTCGAAGACCCCGGAAACTGCTCGCGTGAGGTTGAAGGCAACCCCAAGCGCCTGAAACACGGCTGCAAATGGTGGGTTCTTGGAGGGCTTGTCACTGACCTGGAAACCCAACAATGTGAACAAGGACTTGATCAGGTGCGTGGCTGCGTTGGCGAGCGGCTCGGGCACCACTGTCGGGAAATCGTCATAGAAGCAGGTCCAGGGCAGGCGAAAAAGGCGAGCTCCAAGCGCATGAATGGCTAAGCTAGTGCGCAAAAAGGCGTAAACCGAGGCTGAGCTGCCAAATGGCATAGTCAGCATACGGTAGCACCTCGGGCCATGCATGGGTTCGTACACGCAAATGAACGAGTGTGTTCGGTGCGCAGGCGCAATCGCCAGCTGACGGTATGCGTCCTGAAGGTCGAAGGCTCGTCCACGCCAGGGCACCTTATTGTAACTGCAACACCGCTTGAGCAAGGCAGCGATAAAATCAGTGTCATGCAGGACGACCTTGTTGGCGGAACCGACGGCAGAGTTCAAAAGATTGAACGTAAAGTCGTCAATAGGCCTGCATTTGTCAGACTGCAAAACATAGAAACGCGGGCTGATGACGGAAGTGCTTGGCACGTCCGGGGCCAAAAAGGGGCCATCTAGCCAGCCCTGCTGCAATTCCGTAAGTGTAGTGTCAAAAAGTGTCTGGTCAGCTGCTGGATCATCTGTAGGCTGACAACGGGCCAAGGCGCGGGCCTGCAACGCTGGGGCCATGCGCTCTAAGGAGGCAATATTTACCGCAGGTGGTTGTGGATGCCTGGGCAGCTCCATTGACTCAGGAAGCCATCCAAATAATGGGAAACCGGCAGCTAGCTCGTCAGCGATGGCAGTGTCCTGATAGCCAACGGTCTGCAAGACGTGCTTGAGCAGCAAAGTGCGCTTCTTGGCGTTGATGCGAGCAACATGAGCATCGCACGAGGCGAGCAACCGCTTCTGACGCGGAGCAAACTCTTCGGCCAGCTGAAGCAAGGATCTGAGCCTCTCTGCCCAGAAGGACAGGGCATCATGCGTGGGACATGTTGCAACGAAGTCGACGGCCTCCTCCAGAAATTGGCCAAGAGGGGGCAACATGTTGGCTGGGTGCTGCACTCCACTCATAGAATGCATGTGCTGCACAGGGTCCTTAGGGCATGCGACCCAAAACTGATCTTGAGCAGCTTCTGGCGGATGCAAAGGCAATACGGAGCCTTTTGGCCAAGGGCCGGCCGGTAGCCGCTTGCCGCGAAGCCATGCTGCGTCGAAAAGGCTTCGCGGGAACAACTGCAAATCAAAGGGAGACGGCAAGTTTGGAAATACCCACGAACGAGGCTGAAACTTCACTGCAGCTCGAAGGAATAATGCATCATCCCTCCAGTGTGGCAGTGCCTGGCCTAGAAACACCGGCCGGGGGCGGCTGTGCGGAGGCAAGGAGTCCCTCAAACATAGGCAAATGGCTTGGCAAAAGGGGAGTGGGTAAGCGGCTTCCTCGGCGGTGTGAATGCCCAAGGAATCTTTCCACGGGGCATGGGAATGGTTGCCGTCACATGTGCGGCAAAGATTCTGCAACCAGGTGGGAGTACCCTTCAGGACAGTGCGCTTGCGGCGAGCACCCCCATAAGCGCAAAAGTGGACCTCGGTCTGCGAATGCTCTGGGAGTGCGCTCATCATGGAAGTGTCCCACATATAACTGCGAGCAGGGTTCTCGATAAGCCACGGTATGCCGTGCTGGCTGCACATGCCAGCGACAGCGGCCGCGAACGCATAAAGGCTGTTGGCACTGGTCACCCTAGCGAGGTCATGGCCTTGAAGTGAAGGCAAACCGTCTGGATGCTGGCCCGAACGGAGCGGGTTCGCAATGCGTTTCCCATTGCTGTAGGCTGGAATATCCCTCGCGCGGGAAGCAGTGCCGCACGGGGGTGCAAGCACCACCAGGGCCGGCAGCAAGCACTTGAGTGTGCTGAGCAGCAACTGTTGGGCGCCAGGCTCGCGCAAGTCCAACTGCAAAACATGCCACCGCTTTGCTGGTACATGATCCACTGCCACTGACTGAAAACCCATGGAGACGGCTGTGGAAGAAAAGTTGCACGAACCTGCAAAGATCTCGACCACACAGGGTGCGCGGCCCTCAGGGCTGCGGGCAGGTGCGCAAACAGCGGGACTGGCCGAGGAACAGGGTGCTGGGGTCTGTGTGCCCAAAGTATGACCGTGAAAGGAAACTGCGACCGGAGGAACGGCGGGGTGCACAGGGGCACACCCACCAGGCACAGGGGCCAAGGGAAAGGCACCTGGAAGGGGAGCACTGGGCCGCACAGGGGCAGACCCAGAAGGCACAGGGGCCTTGGGAAGAGCTTCTCGGGGAGAAGCGCTGGGCTGCACAGGGGCAGACCCAGCAGGCACAGGGGCCTTGGGAAGAGCTTCTCGGGGAGAAGCGCTGGGCAGCACAGGGGCGAACCCAGCAGGCACAGGGGCCTGGGAAACCTCACTAGGTGAGGTGGTAGGATGCACAGGGGCATGCCTACCCGGCGTGGGAGCCGGTTCGTTGGTAAAAGAAACAGAGGAGGCGGCTGGCTGACTTGGGAAAGAAAAGGATGGTGTTGGCAAAAGGGGCACGGCAGCGGAACAGCCGAAACTGAATGACCCACTGCTAGCCATAGCATTAGCGGAATTGGCCGGCTCGTGCTCGGGTCACAGAACTGTGCACAAGGTATAGGGGTGAGGCCCAAAGCACTTCATGCACTGATGCTTCAATTGGCACGGAGGCCTGACCCTCCTTCAAGGAAAGCTTGCCATCCTGGCTTTGCATGACTTGGAGTTCCTTATTGTACGAGCGAGCCGACAGCTCTTGCTCGCGGCTGGTGCACTTGTGAAACGGCACCCAACGCACGGAGCGGGCTTCCAACATGGCGCTGAAAGCGTCCACCAACTCGTAGGACGGTTCTTGATGGCGTGTAAGGTCAATGCCAGGAAGCTTCTCTCGAAGCTTGGTGAGGCGTGCCTCCCGTTCAACTGGCGGGAGCTTCCTCACCACATCGGCCGCTGAGCTTGCACGGGCCACTTCCTCTTTGAGGGAGGCAATGATCAAGGTATGTGCAGTGAAAAGCAAGCGCCGAAGCGCAATTTCCTGGCCCAGTGGTACCGAGAGACTGCCAAGCGTCTCGCTGGCCCAAGCTCGCAGCGAGGTCTCGTCTGTGGTGCCTGGGGTACCCGCCGCAAAGCCCAGCTGGGCCAATGAGGCGATGCCCTTGTCGCTAAGGGCCTGCACAACTTCTTCCACGAGACCCACCTGTTGGGCACGGCTGTCAAACTCGGACTTGCTATCAAGCAAGCTCATGGCAACTATGAAATGATAATCTGAAACTCGAGCCGACAGCTGGAGAAGTGGGGTCTGCACATGACATGTACAAACTGAACATAGGAATGCTGCGCTAAGGTCGGAGCTTTTGGCTGGTGCCTATGCGGGCACACATGCGTGAGTGCACAGGCCGTCTCTTTTTAACGGCACTATGCAAGACAGGCTGGAGTTTGATGGGTGAGCACAGCACCTATCCTTTGTTCCTTCAGCATTCGTCGTGCTTGCCAGAGGCATGAAAGCACTGCTTGCACTTAGGAAAGGGTTGGTGAACCACTTGGCCCACACTCAAGAATCGGTCAGTATTGGTCCTTCCGCAGAGAAGGCGCTCTTCAGAGTCGCCTCCGGCGATATGTATTGTTCGCAGCTTCTGGTGCTGAACCAACAAAAATGGAGGTTGAACGGAAAAGAACGGCTGCTTGAAGGCGGCAAGAGCCGCAGCTGGGCTCTCATCGGGGTCACCGAGGTCCTCTTCGGTGCTCTCAGGCACAACTTCTTCTAAAGACGACGAGTCGGAGTCGCTGGTGCGCGGCGACTGGGGGCTTGTCGGTCCCAGCGCTGACTCTGCTGTCACTGCGGTAGTGTCTGCAGACACACTTGCAGAGGGTGGCTGAGGCAAAACTGCGGGAGCGGCTTCATTGCCGTCCTGTGTGCCGGGATCATTGAATGCAAAGTACCCGGAGCGTGTGGTGTCAGGGGAGAAGGCCCCCGAGGCTATCAATGACAGAACCCGGACCAATTCCCTCAAAGGTGGTGCCAGAAGGTCGCGAGAGTAGGTGTTCACTGACAGCTCTGTTGCGTCCACATGGTAGCCCAACAGCTTACGCAAGGGGGGAGAAACTCCCGCTTTGGCTACCCAGCTGAGGCAAGTGGCTTTGAGGGACCGACTGGTGGGTACGGGTTCTCCTGGTTTGGCAATCTTAGCGAGGATGGAGTTCACCTCTGAAGTATTGAAAGGCCGTGGTGTGTCTCCTTGGGCACCCACTGAGCGAATCAGTGGTGGGGTGATAGCTCCCTGGACTGGAAGGCCAAGGCGATCCCTCGCAGCCAACCAGTTCTGGAACCAATGGCACCCACTCAAAGAGAAAATAGGCAAGGTGAGAGGCAGGATGAGACGGCTCTTGCCTCCGCTTTTGGAGGTCTTATATTCACTTGTGTTGAGCTGGTAAAAGGTGTTCCCGAAGTAAGTGACCCCTTCCGGGGCATCGAGCTCGAGGCTGGAGGCCCGCTGCAAATCCATCCAGCGAGACCTGGAATAGAGGGCAACGAGGATGCCCCCAACAATGTTCACCAAGGCGGGCTCGTCCGAGACTGTGAGCAACTCCAACCGCTTGACTTGGCTGACCAAAATGGGCGGCTTCTGCCGAAGCGGGGGGGCGGCCTGCAAGGAGTGAGTTGCCGAACCCTTCAAAAGTGGGCTGGAGAAGAAGTCGGCATCAGCAGCGCATTGAAACATGTGAGCAAACCACCTCAGGGACTGATAGCCTGAGGTGGGAGCCGAGGGCGAGGCATCTTTGAGTGCCTGCATCCATTTCCATGTAGCGGAAACTGTCAGGGGGACCCAGGCCAATCTGTGGTCACTGCACCACGCAAAGTAGCGCTCAAGGTAGCCGAGGCGCGCTTTCAAAGTGGACTCACTGCGGCCGGAGACAACATCTGAAACAAGCTGCCATCCCATCCACGGGTCCTCGTCGGCAAGGGCTAGAATGGGACAGGATTCGCCTGCAGCCTTCAAAAGAATGAGGAGCCGGCTCACTAGTGCGTGCCGTAGGGTGCTCTGACGCAAGGAGGCAACGGCAGGCTTTCGAATGAGCTGGAACGAAGGGAGCCCCTCCAGAAGGTCAAGCTTGCGCTTGGCTGTTGTGCGCGGGAATGCCTCATCCAATAGCTCGGCAGCACTGGGCCCCAATGTGCCCTCATGAGAGGGCGGTTGCAGTGACTGAATCGACGGCACTGCTTGCAGCTCGATGGAACGTTGAGCAAAGATTGGAGCAAAGGCCGGAGCCTCCCAAGGAAAGGTGAGGTCCATGTGGCTAAGGGCACGGACTAAACATGAAGACTGAGCCCGTGGCAAAGGTTCATTAACTGGAGCGCTTCTGCAGGCGCGTTGGCTGAAACTGAGTCTGGGGCAGGCTTGGAATGGTGAGCGGCCTCGCACGAAGGCGCAAAAGAAAGCAAACGGAATGTGCAAATGGCCGCACGGAGGGGGGACCAACTGGATCAGAAGGGAAGGCAAGGAGACCGAAACACCGCATTGGAAAGTGAAGGTTGCAATTCTGGAACGGCATCCATTTGGCTCGGAAAATTGGCGCGCGCACACTGAGGCGGGCAAAACTGGAAACCTGAACGTGAGAGAGCGCTCTGTGGTAGGTCAGAGCGACCAGGTAAAAGGTGATTGCTGAAGCGGCTTCCACTTGGGAAGGAAATTTTGGTGCAAACGGCTGAGGCTGGAACGGACTGAGACCTGAGCGTGCAGGAGTGCTGAACTGGGATGCCAGAGCTATAAGAGCAAAGGAGAACTTCGAAGCGGCATCCATTTGGGTAAGAAATTTTGGCTCACGCGGACTGAGGATGGCACAAATGGACACCGGATTGGCCTGAGTTTGCGAGAGAGCTGCACTGGAACGTCAAAGCTACAAGCGGAAATGGGGGGTGCAAGTCTGAAGCGGCATCCATGTAGGTCGGAAAATTTGGCTCGCACGGACTGAGGCAGGCACACATGGAGACCTGAGCGTGCAAGAGCGCTGCACTAGAGTGACACAGGCACGGTGAGTCGGCAAATGCTGTGGTCAACTGGAAAGGCTCGGGTGAAGGAAATTGGAGCGCAAAGCTGAGGTCGGAACACGGGATCTCCACCTGAGCGGGTCGACATGTGTGGAAAATGTAGGCTGATTGGATCGAGCAAATCAAATGCAGGTGCGTGAAACTGAAGGACATGAATACACCTGAGAGGAAAGGCAGGGTGAGATGCTCAAGCGCTTTTTCTGATCCGACAGCTGTGCAAATCAGCGCCTGTGAGGAGCGTGGGCTTGTCGGTCTCGAGCGGTGCGAGAAGACGACGACTTGGGCACTGGCGCTGGCATAGGCGGGGGCGGCTGGGAAGGCGCACTCAAGGTGGTCGGAGGCGTCATGGCTGCAGGGAGTGCCTTGGCCGGGTACGGGAAAAAGGCAGTCAAAGGTCTGCCATGGCCAAGGACACGCGGGGCAGCAGGAACCGCAGCAGGTTGAGGGGGAGGAACACGGCCCGAGCGCGTACGCGTGGGAGTTCGAGTCCACGAAGCAGGTGATGGGCCGCTGACGTAGCAGTAGCCATGCTGCGCACCTTTTGGAAAGGTACGCGAGGCCTGGTCGGGAATGCGTGGCATGGCTTTCACTCCTACGCGGGGCATGGGCTTCACTGCAGGCATGACCTTGGTGCGCGTGAACGGAGCAACTGGTGCACGAGCCGCTCGGCGTTCGGCTTGTATCATCTCAAGAGCAATACGCACTGGGTCTTCTCGAGCCATGAGCACGCGCTCCAAGGACTCCGCCGCCTGTGTCCGGGTGATCTCGGCACTGATGAGCTGGCGGACGGCTTGCTCATCTGTCGGATCTGACCAGGCGGTTGCTCCGGCAGGCGCAGGTGCCTGGGCTGCAGAGGCAGCAGAGGGACCTCTGTCAGTCGGGTCTTCGTCACTTGAAGCGTAGCAGGTGAGGCAACCCAGGGCGTCGCCCTCGAAGACCAACTCTGGGGGGAGCAAGATGCTTCCCCCCGTAATGGTTTCGCCAAGCGGGCCAGTCTCCTCGTCACTGGACAGGTAATCGGCCAGGGCGGAATTCATGGCGATCAGGGAGCCGACAAGGAGACCAAAGCAAGAACTGAGCTGAGCCAAGAGCTGTGGATAAACCAACGCTGTGCGGGCACTGGTGACGCAAACGCAAACGGGGCCAAGCGGAAGGAAGAATTGAGGCACGGACCGTAGGCCTGGCGGCAAAAGACAAGAGGCAGAAGTAACCTGAGGGCGGCGCACGGTGCAAGAGGGACTGAGGCCGGACTTGCGGGGTACCTGAAACACGGCCGCCTGACAGGGCACGAGCGAGGCGCAAGGAAGACGAAGGGGGAAAGGCAACTGGGACTTTCAAGAAGTGAACTGTGCACCCTTCTCCAAGGCCCGGGCTGTGACGAACTGGAGGGAGTCCTGACACAAGGCGAAACGGCCACCCCCAAAAGGACCCGAAAAAAAGGGGGGGGAAAGGGCCCGAAAAGAAAAAGGGGGGCAAACGGCAGAGCATCGAGGTCCGAACGGACATGCACCTGAGCACGGACGCGAGCCGGGAAGGAACTGCTGCGGAAAACAACTAACAAAACACGCAAGATCCATGCAAAACCATGCAGTGCGCAAGCTCTGAGAAAAATCTAAGGCCCTGAAATTGGAAGGAAAGGAAAGGTTTGAGCCTCAAGCTGCAACTCAACAGTTAAGGGCACCCGTATAACGCCGCGAGTGCAAGCACTAGCAATCCTGGTTGTTGGGCTGTTGAACTTGATGCTCCTGTTGCTTGTTGAACTGGTGTCGCGTAAAAATTGTCATCTACTGCTTGAGGCGATAGTTCAACATCTTCTACGCGCATTGTTTGCTGGTCGTCTGCTACTGCTCTACCTGCTGGCGCTTGTCGTGGTTCTGTTGGCGCTGATTGTCTGTTTGCCACCATTTTATGAAATAATGTCCCACCCATCTCTCTTAAATTTGACGCCATCGCTCTACCTACTTCTTCCGCTTTCCGCTTTGTTGCAGTTGCTATATCTTGTAATTGTGTATCTACCATCGCCTCGTGTTGTCTTGCCGTTTGTTGCGGTGTGGAAAAGTCATATTCATCATTATTGCGTCAGCGTTTGCTTGGACTGGTGTTTCTGCATTCATTTTGTGAACTGCATATGTGTGTCCATTTCTATGTGCTTCCTGTTTCATCATTGCCTCTCTCATTTGTCTGTCTAATATTCTCATCTCTTGGTCTTTCAATAATTCTAAATGGTCGCTTCCATCAAAAAACTACCTTGAGGACTTGCTTTAAAAAATGTAGCATCTCTGTTAGGTAGTTTTCCCGTTATTAAATCATTTTTGCCAATTAGACCTACAATTTCTTCATAAGTAGGTCGTCGTTTCAATCCAAATTTTGCATATGGATTTATTAATTCTAAACTTGTTGTAGTTGCCATATTTTTGATAATAATAGTTAGATTATTAACATTATTATAATAAACCTTAAGTAAATACTAACTTGTTTGTATCTTCATACCATTTATTTAAATGTTCTTTTGTTGCATGTGGTAAGTTAGGACGATATAGTTCGCCCATCATTCTATCCAGCTCATTTACATAGGTTGCTCTCTTATTTCCTTCGTCAATCTTTTTCCTTAATGCTACTGATGCTTCTTGTGAATTTCTTAATTTCATTTGTTCGTGTAGGTGTTCTAAATGTTTTGTATCTCTTAACTCGTAGGGACTGTATTTAATTTGTGATGATTGTAAAAATACTTTACCTTTATTTTTCTTCGCATTCTTCTTGTGATGACGATACATTTTCTATATTATTAATTAGAATATTATTATTTTGTTGTTCATATGCTTGATGTCGTTTTGATTTTAAATGTCTTGCATAAGCACCTCTACAAACACCATCACCACATTCGCAGGTTATTTTTTCTTTTGCTTTCTGGCTCGTCTCTTCCTTATGTTCTTCATACCACTGCTTTTTGTATTCTTTTGTTTTCTCTTCGTCCAGTTTATCTTTCTGTTTTCGTATAGATGTTTAATTTGTTTGTATCGTTTGCCTTGTTTATACTCCTCTTCGTTGTATGTTCCTAAACATGTTAAATGCTTTTTGCTATTCATATGCTCTGCTTTATGGCTTAATGTGTATGTTTCCCCGCATTCGCATTCAACTTTTGCTCTTGCTTTTTCTCTAATTTGGTTGTGGTATTTCTCACGGTATGTTTTTTTCTATTCCCTTTCTTTCTGTAAATAATGTTCTCTGTTGTTAATCTTCCATTTCTGTTTATATTCCTTCTTGTATTTTTTAAAGTATTCTTCAAATTCTTTCACACACTCTTCCTTAGTCCTTCCTGCTATACGCTAGTTTAATGTTCCTATCGCCTTGATGATTTCACCCTCACGTCTTTCTAACTGAGTTTTGCTTTCACACGGAAATTCTTCAACAATTTCGATCTCAAAATGTTCTACACCATGTTCATTCATAAAGGTGTAAAATTTTGATAATTCTGGTTGTTTCTTGGCATCGCACTTATGCTTTACCGTTCTTAATTCTAAATCAGTTGTAGTAGAACCTACATACACCTCATTATTAACTGTATGTGTTATTTTTTTATATTTCACCATTCTCATATTTATTTATATTAATCATAATGTAATATAAGTCAATATCTCTTTAAATCTCCTTCACTGAGTTCAATCATACAAGATCGAGCCACTTTCACGAAGCTCAAGCACACTTTCAGAGATCATATGCACAAACACCTCGCGCACATCTTCATCAGTTATTAGTGCTCTATTACTTCCTTTCAGTTTGAATACTAACAGACCACCCATCTTTGTATTCTGTCCAGTAAAATTAGTGTCTGCCATTTTCTCGAACGAAATCCCAATAACGAATTTGTCGTTTCTGTTGCGCTTGTAGGAAATGCTAAAGGCATCTTGGTCAGGGTTCAAATAATGTAATGTTCTTCGGAGGTGGTAGGCGGTCTCACTGAGGCTCTGGCATTCAAACTCTGGTTATTAATTTGTAATTGCCACGTTAAATTTAAATCTGAATTTTGAAAGCCCTTTCCTTGGTATGTCGCGCGACCATCTCCATCTGGATCAGGACCATCAAAAAAACGAGAATTAATCATAGGATTGTAAAAATAAATCCATCGCTTGTAAATGTAGTTGTCTTGTCTGTAATAATTAGTATTTTGTGGGTCAATTCCTGCTCTTGGTGGGCGATATAGTGTAATGAAACAACCATTCAATTTAGAAGCGGGTTTAACAATGTTCATATTAATTTCAGTTCCTGCCGCGTTGAATGATTGCGTCATAGTGTGATACATTGGAAATACTATTTTCAAACTTTGACCTTCCAACAAATGTTTCACTATATTATTGTTGACCGTGTTGTCCAATTATATTACCTCTGCTCGTAAAATTACATTATTTAATTCCCACTGCGTTGAAGTATCGCCGGTTGTGAAATAATAGCCGTATTTGTCAGTATATGTGGTGTTGATTAACTCCCCCGCTGCGTCACGAGTAGCAAATGGTGTAATTACTGGCGCGCGCTCATCCGATACAATTGTAAATTCTAATTCAAGTGGCGCATAACGAAGCGGTAAATAGGAATTGCTTTCTAACAGTCCACATACCGGTTTATGTCCTAATTTCATATAACCATTAGCGCCGGGTATTCCTGCTACTGAACGGCGAGTGTATCTTGAAGTTAAATCGCCCCAATTGTTATGGTCTCCTGCGACGACTGTCACGGCATCTGGCGCTGTGCCAGTAGTTCCTCGTTCATTATTAGCATCAATAAATTCTGCTAATCCAGTAGCATAAGTATGTCGCCAATCGTCATTCCAACGAGGATTAGCGCTACTTTCTAAATCGTCCATATCTCGGGCATCTTGACTTTTCAAAGAATTACACAATTCACAGTCCCTATTCTATGAAAATAATATCTTGAACTTGCTGCCCGCCTACAGTGCATCTATAACGACTGAAGAAGGATGATAAATTACCTAAGGGTCGTAAAAAAATGACTTTGTGTTCCGTCAGTGTTTTGAAGATTTGCAAATAAACGAATAGAAGATAAATCAATATATGTGTTGTCTTCTCCTGATGCGTGAAATCTAATATTTTTGTCTCCTGCTTTCGGGTTATAAACATTACTGCCCGATGGAAAATAATTAACGTGTCGTCGGTCTGTGATGTATTGCGCTGTTTCTGGAAGTCCAAAATTTAACGAGTTAATCATTGTAGTTTCACTTTCTGCAATTATATTATCCATTACTTATATATGATGATATAGATTTTTTAAAAAAATCTATATCAAAATTAGATTTTCTTCAATACACGATGATATATATTTTTAAAAAATAATCTATATCAAAATTAATCATGTACTAAAGAAAATCATCATGATAAACTTAGATTCTATTTTTTATTATTTATATTTTTCTTATGTGGAAGCATTGTAGTAGAATTATTTGAAGTTGTATTTTTTATAGTATTTATTAGATAATTATTTTTTGTATCAACTATATCTTTTAAAGTATCATGATCTAATTGTTTATATTGTTTATCGTATTTTGTAGGTTCTTTTGTCAGTTTCTTCTCTAATGGAATTTTGTTTTGTTTTTCTTTATTTCTAAACATTATTATTAATATTATTGAGATAATGTTAGTTCAGTTATACGCTTTATACAATCTTCTAGTTCGTCTCTATACTTATACAAATAACTTAAATCATCTTCATCTAATGGAACTTTCTTTTCTTCTTGTTCTTCTAAAAAGTCGGTATAATCAACTCTACTATAATCTGTATAATGCATTTTGTTATTTTCTGGATGTAAGTTTAAAAAATCATTTTCATAATTAATAATTTCACTATACATACCTATCATAAATCCTTCAATATTACCTTTTCTGTAGTATAAATGATTTAAATCATTGCTTTCGTGCTCTTCTTTATCCTTATTCAATACTTCTTTGCCACAATTACATTCATATTTGTATTCTTTCTCTTTCTCTCGCTCTATCATTTTCTTATAAGCATATTCAATATGGTTGTCCCATTTCTCAGCATCAATACTCATATATAACTTATATATATATATATTTATTTATTGTTCTGGTGTTGAATTAGGATTCAAGCCTGTGTCTATATCGGTAGAAGGATTTATTGTAGAAAGTCCATTTCCTTTCCAATTTTGATAACCGTGGTTTTCTAGCACATCTAATGAACCAATGTCAGCAGTAATCGCGGCATCATCTAATATTGCTATAGGGTCATTCTTGTTTTTAAATCTTAGGTATCGTTGGTTTTTCTGTTGATTAATCCCTGATACAAAAGGTGATGAATAAACAGTAGTGGCATATTTGTTTCCGTGTCTGTTGTTGATTTCTTGAACAACGGATGAACCGAGGCTGTGAAGAATTCACATCTGGATTTTTACTTAATTCTTCCATTGCGTCTTTACACCTTTCGCTTAATTGAACATTATGAGTAGGAATAAAAAACAAATCTGCAATTACATCATTGACTTTGTGATTTAGTCCCGTTTTAGCACCAGTACCACCAATATATAATGTGTTGCCTATTTTTGTTATTCCATTTACACTTGACATCATCGATTTTATTTTTATTTTGAACATTGATTTCTTCAGCATAGCGTGTTTTATGTTTCATTATCTGCTTACCAAAATGTTTATTGAAACCTCCTATTTTGTCTTCCAATTTCTTTATATGATTAAAAAGTACATCTTCTATTAAACCCTTACCTGCCGTATATGCTTTATCACTTGCTACGCCTGCCATCATTTGTGTAGGCGTCCTGCCTTTAATAGCACCTAGTAATAATTGTCTTCCTATCATATAATAATCATTATATTATAATTTCTATTGTAGATTATATTTATGAGTGACAGATTAACATATAAAAAAATCTATGTTAATAGTGCCTACAGATTATCAGAAAGCAATTCTACCAGCGATTTTATTATAGAACTTGACCAAAACTTTAGAAATTCCACCAAGAACAAAAATGTTCGTGACTGAGTGTTCATTTAGCACTCCGTTTTATACAACAGAGAAAGGGTTTTACGAACGCTTCTATATTATGTTGTATAATAGTTCCAATGTCTTATTAAGAAGCACTGCAGTTGATGTATCCGGTGAAATTTATTACGCTAATCACTTATCGTACAAAATACAAACGGAATTAAACACGGCATTTAATGATATTGTGCCTGACTTTTTCTTAACAGTATATGGACAAAGCGAACGCAAAATGGAACTTAAATTAAATGACCCTCTAAATTACAAAATCAAAATACCTACAGATGAAGAATTAGAAACTTATGTAAATGGCGAATGGAACAGAGGACAGTTTGAGTATGACAATTTAAGACCAAAATCTATTAATTATTTATTACGTAATTATATTGTCTATGATCCTGCATCATCTTGGTTAAGTGGGTACTTTAATTTAGTTCCTTTTCAGAATGTATATATTAACTCACCTCAACTAAGCGACTACAAATATTCGGCACCTGATAATTTTAGTAGTTCAGTAATAAAAAAAAGTTCAAATTAACCAACAACTAGGCGGAGTCATTAGCGACTACACCTCTCCCATATACGCAGATTTTATTGATGTAGGCGGTAAAAATATTAAGAGATTACACTTTAAAATTACAACTTCCAGAAACGAAGTTATTGATTTTCACGGGGTACCCATTCAATTTTCGTTGCTTTTTCAATTAGATAATTGAAAAAAAACTAATCATTATTATTAATATCAAATTATTAATAATAATATTTCTCAATTTTGTCCATATAGACAAAATATATAAAAATATAGACAAAATATATAATATAATATATATGTCTTATTCAGCTTTACAACGCCAGTCCTACTTGCGTGCCCTTGTCAAACGCATACCATATCAGGAAAGGATAGGAAAGGGGAAACTGCAGATGGGTGCGGAGCATCGCGTAAAGACAAAAGTTCACATCTCGATTAGCACAGCACTTTTTCTGCACGGGGGATGTTCACTGCACGCGAGTGCGACCCACCTCATGGTTTCTGAGGAGGCGGGATCCTGGCCTTCCAGTCTCACGCACAAATCCCCCCTGGGAAGAGTGTGTGAAAGGGTTGGGCGGGTGGGACAAAAACCCAGGATTAAAAAGGGGGGAATCCCCCCCTCCTCTCCCAGCCAGAGCTGCGAGATGTCAACTCATGCCGAGACCAATCTCGTGCACTTCGAGTTCCAGCATGAGGTTGACAAACTTGTTTAAAAAGAAAGGTTGCTCTGTTTGAGACATGCGGAAACATTCACATGTACATACAAACAGAAGCCAACCTACCGCAATGTGCTCAACACAAACAAATTCATCCCTTCTTTTTCTTTCCTATTCATTCCCGCAAGGCACCAACAAGGAAAGTCAAGGTAGCAAGGTAGGACAGGTGGCATTCCACCAAATGGCGTGTTAGCTGAATAAAGCGCGAACACTAAAGTGAAAAGCTAACTTATTCAGCTTTACAACGCCAGTCCTACTTGCGTGCCCTTGTCAAACGCATACCATATCAGGAAAGGATAGGAAAGGGGAAACTGCAGATGGGTGCGGAGAGTCTCACGCACAAATCCCCCACTCAAGCAGCGTGATCCGAGTAGTCTGGAGATACCTTCTTCCAGCCTGCATACATATTGACTTCCAGCCTCGAAGCGGCATCCGCAGGGTTCGAAGCACTAGGCACTCGAGAGTACCAGTTCCACATTTGGAACTGTGTGTCAAGCCTGGCATTGCTTCTCAGGAGGCTCAGAATGTGAAGGCTGGGAGAAAACGAGCGCACCAAGCTGGCTTTGACTCCCTCGTTGTCTATAAAGACACGCACCTTTATTCCCTTCAAAACATGAGACCAAGTCCTCTTTGGGGCAGCCTCCTGCAAGAGCGCCACAGCATCTCCAATAAAGGGAATCAGGTCTTCCATCGAGCGATGTCTTTCGTTGCCCATTCTGCTCAGCAGCTGCACTGCCATGTGGGTCATCCTCCCAAAGGTGTGGCCAGCTGCGCACAATAGGATACCCCTCAACGATGGCAACTTACTAAGCGGAGCAGCACCCGAAGCAATATCCTGAAACAAAGCGACTATGTCAGGGATTCTTTCAGGCTTGTTGAAGACGCAGACCTCTCTCTGTGGCGCCCTCTTCAAAGAAACCATAGCGCCCAAATTCGGAAACTCCTCTTGAAAGGGCACCTCTTGTGAGTATCCACTGCAATTTCCCATCCCAGCAATTTCAAAACCGACTCCGCTATAAACTGGTTTATGCCCGCAAGATGGCTCAGTTCAAGCACGCCGTAGTCGTCAAAGAAACTGATCGCAGGGAGGAAAAACAATTTGACCAGGATACCACGTGTCGCCCTTGCCGCTCTATTGAACGAGAGCACAGCGCTTGTTGCTCCAAACGGAAAGCTCAACAGCCTTGAAGAAGGAAACCGAGCGATCATCCGGGTTCAGCACAGCCACCACAGAAGCCCAAGCATGTTCAGGTTTCCTGCACAGCTGTTTATAAGTTCCCTGTAAATCCATGCACTCCTCAGTGTAGGGTCCCGTGAGCCAACCCTTCTTCAGCTGTTCCTGCGTCTCCATCCTGCGTCTCCTGCCAAACCTTATAGCAGACTCCAGGTCTCCAAAGAGCGAGCACAAGACGCCACCACTGCTTTGCGCGACCACTTGGATCTTTTCCTCAAAGCTTCAATGCTGAGCAGCGCAGGTTTCCAGCGCAATGGGAATTGTCCAGAGGGCGGTAGGTTGCCAATCAAAGGAAAACCACCCACCATGCAATCAAAGAGGTCCTCATCGCAGTTGCCACTGTCACTCAACATCAGCTTAAAGAGCAGCAACCGCTTGGGGCGCATGACCGACTCCACCTCTGGGTGCATAGTCTGATGCAATGCCTTTCCCTGAGGCGCCAGCTTCTTGGAAAGGTCCATGTAGTATCTGAGTTGTTCCAGTCTCCACTTGGCGACCATCTCCGGACTTTCAGTCGTGATCCACTGTATTGCCATGCGATTTTCTGACTCACTGCATCTGGGCAGACAAAAGGATGCTCCAACTCTAAGGCTCGCTCCAAAAACTCGTCAGGCGTGTGGAATACACCGAACATGACCATCTTCGTCTTCATTACCACATTGCTCACTCTCACCTCCTCGCTCGTGCACCAAACTCCCCACATTCGAATTTGCACGGGCGAGAGCAAAACGGCACCAATAGGTATACCAGACAAAGCATTATCAACAGGCTCGCAGATTCTCATAGGTGACATAAAATCTGCATCCACACGTAGAGCAAACACCTGCCGAAACTCGGGAATCGATGCTGGTGATTTCCAACCGCGAGGCTGTTTAAGGTAAGCCAGGTACGTTTGCGAAGGCTCATCATCCGGCTGCGCAGAGAACACAAAGCCACGGGACTTCAGCTCGAACGCGATGAGTGAAGCAGTGGCCTGGCAGAGCTGCAATGGGTATTCAGCCTCCTGTGAGGTCATGAACTGTACGCATCCTTGAGCGTCTTGCAACTTCCACGGCAGGTGTGGGTGTTTACGATCACAACGAAGGCACAGTGCTCTGAGGTCAAAATCTGCAGGGAATACTGTTTCCTCCTGCCGCTTTGATCCATGCATACAGTAATCGAAACAGGAGAAGGCAAATCCCAACTGCAGCAGTGCACGAAAGTCATCGAGAATCCACATGAGCGAGTTCTCTGGGTTCTCGATGACGACCAGAGCACCGGCCTGGCGTGCAAGAGCGGCTGCCTGACAGGTGAAGCAACACAGGCGGTTTGCTGACAGCACCTTGTCAGCGTCCAGCCCAGTGTTCCAAGGAAAACCATAAGGAAATTCAGGAGACCGCAAAGGCTTCGGCCCTGGTCGACTGCCCTGAACTTTGATGCACCTAGCCATGCTGGAAGTCCCACACGGAGGCGCGGCGAAAAGACATGCAACGAGACCCTGGGACACATTTGTCTGATGTTCGGGATTGAGCAGGTCCAGCTTCGCTGCAGCTGCCTTCGCCCGTTTGCGATCCACATAGTGGCCTATGCCCAATGCGTGCATTCCCCACACTTTTGCCTGTGCAGACATTCCCGCAGACCCGCAGAAAAACTCGGCAACGAGGTGTAACGATGGGGCGGCAAGCATTGAGCAAAGCAGGTGCTCCCTTTGAAGCACGCTGCGAAAAAGCACTTTGCTCCGAAGCGTTGTGTGCATCCGAGCCTTCGCACGGACGGGACGGTGACCGCGAACGGTCAGAGTTGCTGGCACGACCCTTGCCAATACCAGCTGGAAAATCTTGAAACTCTGCTTGTCTGGCCCCGGAAGTCAGTGCTTGTGCTGCAGAAAGTGTGTGTCTTGCTGAGACACCCCACAGAACAACGGACATGCACGCGCGAGCAGTTGGGATCAACACACTGCCCAAGGTTGTATGAGAAGCAGGCATTCCCCTCTTCATCAACCGGATTTCCACCACGCAGTTTCTGGGGCATAGGAGTCTTCTGGGCTTTCCCAGCTCCTTTCGGCTTTGAAGCTTTCTTCTCAGCCTGCCGCCCTTTGGCTGGCCCCGGGGGCGGTGGAGCAGGCTCTTCGCCTGCTTTGCGCCTTGTCTCAGCCGGCCTTCCGGCTAATTCGCCCTCGAAGCAGGTCGCGGCATCAAAAGCCACGGAACTGCCGGCATGTTTAATACTGGCTCCACATGACAGTCAAGTGGCAGCTCGCCAGTCACTGTTGCAACAAGGCCAGTCCTAGTTCTCTCCGCAAGCCGCATGTGAATTTCTCTGTCAGTCTGGCAGAGCTGGCCCAGCGTCACTTTGAGGAAACCCGACTGTGGGGGCCTCCATTATCAAACAAGCGAGCAATAGTCTTTTCGTGAGCTCCGAAACTCATGGCTGCAGCAGCATGGTAGGCAACACCACGTCGGCGAAGGGCATTCTGCAAATCAAGAGCGGTTGCAACCTTGGTCTCCATGTCCAGGTCTGCACAACTTTCACGCACCACCCCGTTCCCGTCAGCTTTCCACGCTGCAAGGGGGCATTCTCTGCAAGTCCCTGTACTCCTTGATTTCGAGTTAAAATACCGCTCTGCCCTCCTCAACACATTGAGCGACTGCATTAACCAAGGCGTGCGATGGTTCCAGCTGGTTCTCAACCATGAGAGGCACGATCAGCGACCGTACTTCGTCAAGCCTGTGAGCAATCTCCAGCGCCGGGAGCTTCTTAGGCGCAACACCTTCGGGAGACTCATCACGGCGCTTCAGGTCTGCAGCGTTCATAGTGTAGCTCGCAAACGCTAGTTGCCTAAGCTTGGGCGCATCAACATGTGCAGCATCACCCAATCTGGGAGTAACGACACTGTCGATGAAGGACTGCTCTGAGGCTTCGGATGCACCAGGTAGCGTTGGCACACAGAATGGAAAGTTGCTTAGGTGACCCAACCTTTGTCCACTAGGTCCCGCACGATTTGCTGCGAGAGCCCAATTGGCCTCACACCTTGCAGAAAAGAAAAACCGGTCTGCTGTCCACAACCGACATGGCGGGCGATCACACTCTAAGCTCGACTGTCTAGGCGTCGTGTGACACATTAAAAATCACACATGTCATGCGAAAAAGGCCTTCCTGAGACATGTCCAATTCCGAAATGCCATTTCCGACACTGCACCTTTGCAGTGGCCGGGCCTACCCCAGCACTCGAGCCCTCGCTCGGTCGGAAGATATAATCTGGTGACATTGCAAGCTGTTGCAAATCAAGGTCACTCATCAAACGAGATAAAGGTATGCCGCATGTTTTACCGCTTTGGCTTGAAACACTTCTCGCACTTCCTGAGGACTTCGTCAGGGCGCAACTCTAACTTCTCGAAATGCGCTGCGGGTAGCAACCACCTCTGGTCACTTCAATTTCCCCGTCCAAGGTCTGCCTCGTCTTGCCCCGTGGCAAGTGACCTGTGTCTTCCTGTTTCTGAAGCAAGCCACTGCCGAATTTAATGCAAATGGCTTCCGGGTTTGGCCCACGCTAGCACTGCGGGCACTCACACTTTGGGAGACCTCTACAGTCTTGGGCTCAAACAGTCAGACCCCTCCGAGTCTGACCCCAATGCACTGGCGCTTCCACCACCAACGAATCCGGACTCGGCAGCGGCTGCACCAAGTGTCCTCACCCTCATCGGAGACCCCCGCTGACGCAAAAGAGAATTCTTCTGCAGAAGAGGTGAAGTGAAACCCATCCACCTGTTTGCAAGTGCTGCATCCGGTGCAGAGATCCCTTTCCTGATGCAATACAGAAGTATAACAACAACTGGTGTGTGTTCTCCTCTGCCATACTCGCTCAGGGTTCTGTCCCCGGCCTTGATGCGGTATCCAGCCAAGCGCAAACTGCCGGGAGCAAACGCTTCACAGCAGCTTTCTGCCTGTTGGCCGTTTTGTGATAGTAGAGCTCCGCCTCAAGCGTTCCCTTACCAGAGGCATCAATCGCCAAAACTGGCTCACTGACTACATGCTGTCCGTCCGACCATCTGAGCCTTGCATGAACCAAGAAGCAAACGAATCCAGCAAAATCGAATCGGCTGTTGGTTCAGTGGAAGCGGCCGCACGTTCCAGCGTGACCACCTGCTTCCCAGGGTCTCCTTCATGTCCACTCCCAAGAGTCCTCCGCTGAAAACCAAGGCCTGCAAAAATCCCTGAGCCTTCGTAGCAGGCGCTTTCTCATCACACAAGTGGCAGATGTACTCATATGCAATCCCTGCATCAGTTGGAAAAGAGAATGAAGCCCTCTCCCAACTCCGCAATCCCCCAACGGATGAATGCCAACATCGATCCTGCGCGAGAGAACAAGGTAGCAGTTGCCTTAGATCTGAAAACGTCAGCCAATACTGCAAGCATCTCACTGCTCGTCATGCCTTGTATCTGTGTTCCAACCGTAGTCGAAAAGGGGTTCCGATGGACGATTTTCAACTTACTTCTTTTCCGATCCTTTTCCTTGGCCCAGAGGCCAACCTGTGTTTCCACTGCTTCCTGACAGGGACCTGATCGGCGATTGGGCAGGGCGTGGTGCTCAGGACTCACAGTCTAGGGTGCATCAGGCTGCGGCACAAAACTGGATGCGGACTACGGCCAGGGGCATTTCCCAAAATCCATTGTAAGGGGCCCGATTCCCAAGGAAGAAGCAAAGCTGCATGTGTTGCTGGAACTGAGCAGGCAGCCTGCCTGCATAGAATATTCATGAGGTGCTCCTTCTGCTTTGGAGTAGATTCCTCCATCAAATCTCTGGCACAAACCCCCCCTTGATAGAGTCAGGGTGTCAACGTTCCACGGGAAAACTGCGAGACAGGCGGTCCAAGAACCTGCGCGTGATCCCACGCTGCAGACGGTTTCCAACGCAATGAAAAACGCGCTGCCAAAACCGATGCTTCTTGACGACCAAATATAAACGTCTCCAGTTGTAAATTGCTGCAAAACGCACACGTCGAGAACAGCAAAGGCCCATGGCACAAAAACCCAGGATTAAAAAGGGGGGAATCCCCCCCTCCTCTCCCAGCCAGAGCTGCGAGATGTCAACTCATGCCGAGACCAATCTCGTGCACTTCGAGTTCCAGCATGAGGTTGACAAACTTGTTTAAAAAGAAAGGTTGCTCTGTTTGAGACATGCGGAAACATTCACATGTACATACAAACAGAAGCCAACCTACCGCAATGTGCTCAACACAAACAAATTCATCCCTTCTTTTTCTTTCCTATTCATTCCCGCAAGGCACCAACAAGGAAAGTCAAGGTAGCAAGGTAGGACAGGTGGCATTCCACCAAATGGCGTGTTAGCTGAATAAAGCGCGAACACTAAAGTGAAAAGCCAACAGAAGTTGAACCTGAAATTACTAATACAATTGAAGCAGACGAGCCAGTAAATGAATTACCACCAATTGAAGAAGAAGCACCAAAGGCAGAACCAATAATAGAAGCAACACAAGAAATAAAACCTGTTGAACCTCTTAAAAACAACTCAAAAACTCAAGCACGCAATGAAAAGAAAATAACCTGTCCAAAATGCGCCAAAACTTTAACATTAAAATCTTACAGATACAGTCATGAACGCAATTGCCAAGGACCATTAGAAACTAAGCCTATAAAACCTAAACCAAAAGCAGTTCCATTAGCAAAACCTCAAAGGATAGATCACGCAGTAGCGTACAACGAAGAAAATCAACAACCACAACCGCAACAAAATAGTATAATAGCGAACACACCGCCCCCAAGAAGAATGCAACCACAACCGCCTCCAAACCCGCTACAAAAAATAGCACAGCATTACCAATTTTTGCAAAATGAATATTTGAGGAAACAAGAAAAATACCATGCATTAAATAAAGGTATAGTTGGTTCAAGAGGAAAAAAAGATAGAATATAATGGTTTTATAACCTACTATATAATAATTATGCTTTCAACATTATCATTGGATGGCTCAAGCAGAATTATAGCAAGCGAATTAGTATTAATAAATTCAACAGAACCATCCGCCTCAAGCAGTGTTTATGCTACAAAGCAAGAACTAGCAGATACAACAGGCGCATTAGGTGGCGGTTATACTACTGAAGAAGTTGATGCACTGATATTAGCACAAAAAAATATGATAGATGCAAACATATCAGCAATATCAGGAATTAACGCAACATCAACAACAATGTTTGACGAACAAGTAAATCAAAACGCAACAAGTACAAGCAACCTTAATAATATAACAGCACACGGATTAACCATAACTTCAATACTACCGACTATATCAGCAAATACAATTAAACTTGACACAAATGCTAATAATATTAGTTCTAATACTTTTTAATCAGTAATTTAAACGCTACAATAACATCAAACTTCAATACTATTAGTTCTAATACATTCTTAGTAGGAAATTCCAATAATACAATCACTTCAAACTTCAATAATATAAGTTCAAGTTCTTCACTAATAACAGGACACGGAAACACAATATCAACGATTTTAACAGATATAGCAGATTTACAAGCAGGAGCGGGTGCTTCTTGGACTACAGCCGAAAAACAACTATTCAAGCAGATGTATCAACATTATATACAAATGATACAAATTTATTCAACACAAATACCGCATACAGCAATACATTTGCTTCAATCATATCAGACAACACTGCACAAGATTTATTAATAACTCAAAATTCAAATACGATTCATAGTTTAATATCAGCAGATTTACAAAAGTTAGATAAAACAATCACAACTGCAAGTCCAATTTTTAGAATTCAAGATGCCGTAAGTAACCAACGCTTAGAACTTAAAAGAGGTTGTCAGTTGGACTCGTATCAAGGTTTAACAGGTGCTACACCTTATAGATTATGGCTAGGATGGAATACGGGAGATGTTATTATTGGAAGACCTAATAATGCTTCAAGAATTACGATTAACGGTAATGTTCATACTTCATACAATTTTGCTCAAGCACACGGAACATCATATTTCGAAGGTGCTGTTTATATGAAAGGAAATTTATTCATAAATAATGATTTTTCAACAGATATTAAAACTAAAATTGATAATTTAGACAATGCATTAACTCCATATTTAGAAACACATACCCCATCGGCAACTCAAGGTTTTTATGTTCATCATCCTAATTTTGTTGCTTGTAGTATTGGCGATATTACAAATTCTTCTAACCAACATTTTATGTGCGACGGTGCTGTATCAAAAGCCATATTCAATAAGCCAGTTGATGTATTAGGTGATGTATATACAAACGGCGATTTAACAATGGTTTCTGGTAAGAAAGTTGAAGTCAATCAGGTTCAGTCAGTATCAGGAAATACTTTATTATTACAAAATTCACCGAGTGGCAATGTTCAATTTGGCAACACATCAAAACTAATAATTGATAACGCTGAAATGTATCTTGATACAAATGATTTAATAATCAGGAATAGCAACACTTCAAACTCTATTAATTTGGTTGTTGGATTATCTGCAACATATGCTGATAATAAAATTATTTTGAATAGTGGAAGTAATAGCGAATTACGAGGCGACTGGACTATTGACGGTGATATGACTTTTGGAATTGCTCATAAAATCAATTTGAGACATTTACATAGTGATGCTGTTTTGAGAACGGAAGCATCAACATCCATTGATACTTATATTAATGGCACTAAATATTTAGAGTTAAACAGTAGTCAGTTTGTTGCATATAACAGTTTTAATTTAAGCAGTGACGAAAGATTAAAAAGAGACATTCAACATATTGAAGATGACACTATTGAAATTGTGAAAAATATTGATGTCAAAACATTTATGAAGACAAACAATATGAAGCAACACGAGATTGGCTTCATCGCTCAACAAGTTAAAGCAAATACACCTGAAAAATACGGTTTTGTAAATGATGGAGCGAATATTTAACAATGAGTTATGACAAAATGACTTGTATTAGCTGGGGTGCATTACAGTCCTTAATTAAAAGGGTTGAATTTTTGGAAAATGAAGTTTTTAAAAAGAAAAATAAAAATAAAATTATTTAGTTTCAAAATCTTGTAAAATGTATTTAAAGAAATATATAAAATAAGAAAATATAATATATAATATAATGAGTATTAAACCTGAAGATATGACATTAGAACAAGTCAAGGAACAACTGGCACTATATAATAGATTGTATTATCAAAAGAGACGAGTAGAAAAAGACTTTATGGAAACCAAGAGAGCAAGCGCTATCAGATATAATAGGAGAAAGAAATTAGACAAGATAGCAGAAAACGGAGAAATTTATTTAAAAGATATTGATTATGAAAACAAACCAGAAGATTTACAGAATACAAAGCCAAGAAAATACAAGGAACAATCATAAAAAATAATAAGCGTTGAATGAATAAAATATTAAAATATCGCTTTTAATATTAATAAAAATGATACAATTAGTAGAATCTATTATAATAAGTCAGGATACGGAAGTATCACAACAACCTACAAGGATGCTAAACAAAAGGAACAAAGCAGAACCTTAAATGATGTTAAAGAATGGTTTAAAAAGAACGTAGAACAGAAGAAGCAACATATTTTGAATTTCAATTAGATTTATTTCTTATTAATGGTATACCTAATCAAAAATTTAAAGTAGGAATGGTTTTAATTGATATATTTACCAGATACTCTACAGTAATACCTATTAAATCAAAACAACCACCAGACATATTAGCTGGAGTAATGGAAGGATTGCAGAAAATGAAAGGCAATCCAGAAGGAATTTATAGCGACGAGGAAGGCAGTTTATATAATAAAACAATTGAAGATTATTTCAAACAAGAAGGAATAGAATTATACCGCACAAGAGGACATCCTAATTTTGCAGAACGTTGTATACGCACCTACAAAGAAATGTTATATAAAAGAGTTGAAAAAGATGAAAAAGACTGAAAGGAAAATATACAATGGATAGACTATAATTTTGAAATATTACTAACTTATAAAAATAAAATGGAACATTCAAGTATAGGAATGACACCAGCGGAAGCATTGAAGGAGAAAAACAATTATAAAGTACAAATGAAAATGACAACCGAAGCAACTAGAACCCGTAAATATCCTGAAGTTAACGAAAGAAAGGAGTAACTGAAAAGGAACGAACTAGCAATTGGATGCCTACGATTTATAAAGTTGAAAGGATTGAAAAAAGCTAGGACAAACTTATTTTTATTTGGAACATAACACACGGCCATTCTTAAGAATTGAATTATTGAAAGTTTAAAAATATATAGTTTTTGTAAAAAACAATTCTTGTAAAAAAAATAGTTAAAGAAATATATTTCATAATAATATATATAGTATACTTATGTCCAAAACTTTGGAACGAAACATTGGATATTTAACAGTGCTAAGGCAGAAGTCGTCACGGACAGCAAAACATTCAGACCTTAAAAAAATAGATAGAGTAATTAATTTATATACCGAAAGGAAGATTTCAAATGTTACAACAGCTGAAAATTTAATCAAGGGTTTAACTTCTACTGACACAAAAGTTTATGATAAAACATATCAAAAATACAAGGATAATATTAAGACATTCAAGGAAAATACACCCTTGAACCAAAGAATGGCAGAAGCAAGGACAAAGCAGGAGACGGGAGGGAAATTGAAGATAGATAACGACCCAGGACCAAGAGCAAGGAAGGGGAAACATAAATATTTTGTTCAATTTATGTTATACCTATCAAGGCACAAAGACTCGACAATTATACAATCAAAACCAGCGTTCAAACACAGACAACATTCATTTTTTCCAAAACAATACGATAATTTTACTGCTACAATTAAAGCCACTGCATTTTCTAAGGATATCATAGGAAAAAATATTTAAAAGGATAGGCGACCCCAATACAGAATATGGACTAAGAGGTGATACAATAAACGATGAGTTTGTTGATACACTAAAACTATTACAAAGAGACAAGGATTTTCAAGACGATTATGATTATATGACGCAATTTTATAACGATATAGAATGTATTAAAATATTATCAGTAGATATTGTAAATAAAAGCGGCGAAAAGTTTGACATTCTTACAGAAAATTTAAGGGATGCTACTAATGTTTCAATTTTTAATAGGTATATACATACACCTTTAAGGATGAGCGAAGACACCATACAGAAGGCAATTAGCAAGTGCAAATATATTGAAAACGAATGCTGGATTCATGCATTAACTGATTTTTACAGTGATACAAGTATGAATGAAAAAACCCGTAATAGACTAACTAGGCAGAAAGTAATTGAAATTATAGGTAGAGATAACTTTGGCGAAACGGGAGCAACCATTCAGGACATGGAGACTGTGTTTAAACAGTTTAAAATTCCGTGCAGAATTTATGATTGTTGCAATAAATTAATTTACAAATGCGATCCTGATATAAATAGTAGGCACATCAAACCATTTTATGCAATGGTCAAAAACAGTCATATTTACGCACTAAACCACGACTTAAAAAGCATTCAGCAGAAACAATTAATAACCAAGATACCAACTGTCAAAGCTTCCACTGACTACTATATTAATCAAAGAGAAGAACCACCGCTTTCTAAAATGATAAGAAATATTGACGATATACTAAGTATCGAAGTTGATGAAAAAACAAAAGAGGTATATTTAGTATCCGAAGACAATAAGTTATCTGAATTATTTTTAAATTTAGTTCGTAGTGGCTACGAACCAAGAATTAGATTTCAAGCTGGTATTATACCAGAAATAAAAAATCAACAAAACAATATATATAATAAAAACACAAAACTTAATAAAAACTTCTGCAGATGGCTGTATTGCAGTATGTGATGAAACTACATATAACAATATGAATAAGGCAATGTTTAATTTTAATAAGTCATTGTTTAACTTATCTCATAAATCGTTTTATAATGACATTGATATTCAAATTTTAGACGAAGCCAGAACAGTTGTTCCATCTGGCTTATTGCGCGATAGGGGCGATATCAAAAATGAAACCGAAATCGATATATCAAAAGCATTTACTCATGCGTTTATTACTATATCAGAAATACCAGTATTTAATCAGTTCGACATATGGCGATGGTTTGATGATACAACTGATATTTATGATCTACACGACTTAACGTTATATTATATAGAAAAGAACAACTACTATACTAAAACGGACAGGAAGAATGCTATTTAATTAAAAAATATTGCTTAATATATGGTGTATTTTTGAAACAATTAGATAACATGACAAGAGAACGAATGAATATTTTATGCTTTAAACAACCTTCATTTATTCACAAAGTCGATCATAAAAATATTGCTAATGAACTTTGGAACACAAACATTAGCGAAGACAATGAAGAAGATAAATGTATAAAAAAACTGATCGCAAATGTTAATTATGGACTCTTAGAAAAAGGGGGAGCAACTGACCAGAAGAGCACAGTGTTTAAAAATCTTAAGGAAGCTTTAAACTATCAGGCAGAGTATGGAGGCAAAATACATAAATTAACACATTTCACGACAGAACAAATTACAGGCGTCATATTATATACTTAATTTAAAGGATACATCACGCTTAAGGAATGGTATTAGGTATGTAAAAGAGCTACTGCTTCAATACCATAATTTTAGAATGTATCAAGAGTATTCTAAATTATAACAAAATGGCATTAATGTGTTCAGTGTCAAAACAGATGCATTTGTAATACAGCGATCGGATATAAGAGCTTTTAATCTTTAATAATGAAATAGGAGGTTGGCGAGTTTCAAATGACGAATCTATTAAATTTCCTACTGTAGACTATGAAGTTTCACAAAACGAATTAATACAAGTACCAGTTTATGAAAGTAAAACTATTGATGTTGTAGATGAATATGACACAGATAATATTATTTATCCTTTGAGCCAAAGCACACCCACCCCACCGAAACTACGACGGGCCTTAAAGTTTGGCTCCCTAGGACAAAGGAGAGGGAAACTCGACACGCTGGCGCGGACTCTTTTTGCAGGCATGGGGTGAAGGCGATACAGCTTTCAAAGCTGTAAAACAGTTCAACATTCAATGCTTTCCATGCCGCACAATCAAGACGCACATGCTGTCTTGCGGCGTCGCCCACTTACCCCAAGACGCACATGCTGTCTTGCGGTGTAACGACGCACATGCTGTCGCGTGGCGGCGTGACTCACCCCCAGGGATGGGAGGGCGGGTCCAAATTCTGACTCACGTGTCATGGCACACAGTGCCTTGCAGCCAAAATGGCACGTGAGATTTGCACATGTGTTGAGTTTGTGAACAACCATGTCCATGCTTGTTTGTCAAGGTTCACAAACAAGCCGGTTATCCAAACTCCACGGTCGTCAGGCAACCCATTGCTAAAACTTTCAGACATGCATTCACAGACGCATGCGCAGAGAAACATACAGTTCAAATGTTGCTTGACGCAAATGTACAATGGCCCTCATGGAGGGGCACCACAAAAACGGTGGAGTGGGCGCACTGTGGTCTACACATGCAGCCACAGTTTTGCTATGAATAAAGCTGCATCCGCCTATGGTGGAGTTACGCCTTATCCTTTGAGCCAAAGCCCACCCCACCGAATTGGCTCCCTAGGACAAAGGAGAGGGAAACACCAAACTGCAGGGAAGGGACCTGAACGGAAAATCAAACCACTCTTCAGGAACGGCTCAACTCGATACGCTGGCGCGGACTCTTTTTGCAGGCATGGGGTGAAGGGGATACAGCTTTCAAAGCTGTAAAACAGTTCAGCATTCAATGCTTTCCATGCCGCACAATCAAGACGCACATGCTGTCTTGCGGCGTCGCCCGCTTACCCCAAGTACACAGACGCTCACAACGAGCATTCTTCCAACACCGCATCGATATCGACTTGCACGTTGAGCATTTTCATTTGTTCCGGCACCTCCCCCCTAGACGGGCATCTGCTGGATTTGAGAAAGAACAGACTCTCTCAAACCAAATCAGCGAACCAATTTCAACTTCAACATTGTACACAAACTGCAAAATCTTCTCCACGCCGTCCAAGGAGGCCTTGTTTGAGATGAAGGAGCCGAGGGCAGCATTGTTGTCAGTGAAGATAACAGGAGCGAATCCACAGAGCTTCTTATGCCACAACGAAAGTGCGACCGCAACGGCAAAGGCCTCCAACTCGTAAATGGGGTTCTTGCTGCCCACGTTGGCAACGCGCTGCAACTGGTTGTTGGTCATGAAATAAGAAAAGACCGACAGGCACTCTACTCCTTCCATCAAGATTCCACCGAGGCCTGCCTTAAGGTCGCTTGAAGATTCATAGCACGCTTCCACATAAATGTGCCTGACCGGCAGCTCCCTCGCCGCGATGTGCCTGGGCGGAGACAGAAGGATTCTGTCACGAACCCACTTGAGCGCAGCCCTAACGGCCTCATTCAAAGACAAGGTCTTCATTGCAGCTGCTGGTCTGGAAGTCAGTGTTGGGCCGTGGGACCGCGCCATCGTCATTGATCAGGCCCTCACTGAAGGGAAGCTCAAGCCGGCCCACTGGGAAGCCCTTAAGGGCCGTTTGCAATTTGCAGAGGCGCAAATTTGGGGCCGTGGGGCAGACCCAATACAACGCACACTGCGCTGAAGTCACAGTCCTTGTCATCTGCAGTCTGAAACCCAATGAATGAAAACAAGGCGCGCACAATCATTGTAGTGTGATTGGCAAGCTGCAAATGCGCACCTCACAAAGTTGTTGACGCTTGCAACTGAGCCGAACGGTAGCACCACGGCCTGGTAAATCTCGTGTCCACCGCCCGGTCGATAAAGCGCAATGTACGCGTCGTCCAGCGAATCCAAGGAAATTGAAAACTGTTTGTACGCTTTGCTAAGGTCTCAGGACCTCAGCAGCAATTGCTGACCTTGGCGATTGCTATCAGCTCTCATCAAGCTTACAGCAAGTCCGACCACGACGTCGCAGTTGTGGTCTGTTGGACCAAGTTTCCAACTTGCTTCCCGCACGCCCTTCTGGCGCGCGGGATCGGGCTCGTGTTGCTGTACGGCAGACACTATGTCAGGGTGCGGGTCCTGCGATCTACCACGTTCGGCAAGACGACCTTTTTGTCGCTGACAAGCTCTGTCTTTTATTGCGCTGTTTGGAATCCTGCTGCCGCGCCGCTGCTGACGCCCTTGACCCTCGCTCACCTATTCGGTCCAAGATTCTGCGGTTCGGGACAAGTGGGGCCAGTGGGAGGCTCTTGGTCACATCATTGCCCGGACCTTCCTTGAGGACTTATCGCTTCAGCCGTGGCCGTTGCCATGTTAATACAGCTGGCCGCCATATCGTCAATCGGTCGAACCTTTCCATGCTGAACAACTGGGAATCTATGGCTCACAGAACTGTGCGCAGGAATGTCTGTCTCCTTGAACGGCCCCCTCACAAGTGACCTTGTAAAGGTCTTGATCGACCTGGGGATCACCGGAAAATCTGACGCTGGACAAGGCAGCCTCTCTCATGTCAGGCGACCGGCATGGGCCCGTAGCTTGTCACAAGTGATGGTGACAGGCCTGATACGCGGCCTGAAAACATTGCTCACCGGCACTGGGCCCGTTAAGTCGAACCCGTTGAGGAGCTGCTGCGGGAGGCTGCGATCTTCATAGCCAATCTCATCCAGCAGAAACTTCAACATAGCTGGCCTCTTGGCACTCAGCGTCTCCCTGCAATGCTCGGGCGCAGAGGCACACAATCTTGCATCCTCTGTTCGCAACTCCAATGCTTTGAAAGCCCAGCGTCGAATTGTCTCAGTTGCAGCCGTGTCCGGAGAATTGCACCCCACCACGTCTGAAAGGTCACCCGGTAACAACTGTACCAGATCCCGGGGGTGCTTGCGCAACGCTGCTTACACAAACTCATCGGGCGTCCAGGGAATGCCAAAGATGGAGAGCCAGCTACGGCTTCACTCTGTGTCTCTGTCTTTGCTGATTGTGAAGCACAGGGCAAAGCCAAATTGACCCACTCAGGGAGCTGGTCAAACCGGAAATTAGTGTTGGACATATCCTCTGCATCGCCCAAGATATGTTCACGGGAACTGTCAACAGCACTGCCACTTCCCCCGAGAAATAGCGCAACTTGGCACCTGCAAGCAAATGTGGGACGGGAGGTTCCACGGTACATGACGCAGGAACAGGCCACATCTCCTTGCGAGTGGGGCCTGCCGGCAAATCAGGCAACAGACCGGACAGCTTGAACGCGGCTTTGAACGGTGGCACCAAAGGTGGCAAACGCTTGGCCCGAGGCTGAGCACGCATCGTTCGAGCGTCCGGTCCATGTTGTTGCAACTTGTCGGACGGCGGCTTGGCACCGAACTTGACCAAGTCATCCACAACTGCTCGGGCCCATTGCTTGCAGAGATCGGGAGGGTATGCCACTTCCTCAGCTGTGGCCCAGCCGGCGCCCGTGGCAAATGCGAATGGCGCCCCAAGCAGTCTTGCGCAAGACGGTGAAGAAGCGTCAGGTTAGTATCAAGCCTCGTTCGCTTTTGTCTCTGACTGCCGAACTCGCAGTGGTCGAAGCGCACGGAATGGAAAAGCAAATGTTTCACATGCGTTGAATAGAAGGATGTAGCCCACGCGGTTGGGATTTTCGCAGGTGAAGAAAATACCATTTTCTTTACAAAATACAGCAATCTGTCCAACGAGCTGACACAGAGAGTTGGCAAGCCGTACCCGCAAAGCCTCATGTGGCAACAAAGAGGGAAGTCCATCAGGGTGGCGATGTGATCGCAGAGCCCTGGGCCCAGGGCCAATGCCTCGGGCGCGACTTGACGTTCCACATGGAGGTCCGCAGTGGATATACATGATGGTGTCTGAATGGTGTAGCAAATCCCAGAGCAAACGAACGCCTTCAGGCGCGCCTATTGATTGTCCAAATCCATGGCCTTTCATTGCCGTAGCCAATCGTCCGGCGCCAGCGAAAATTTCAACACAAGCCAGCTCAGACAAAGCAGACGGAGACGGAGGCCCATGAGCCGGCCGAGGAGCCGGCCGAGGAGCCGGCTGAGGAGACGGAGGAGCCGGCTGAGGAGCAGACGGAGACGGAGACGGAGGTCAAGGAGGAGGAGGTGGAGGAGGTAGAGGAGGAGGTGGAGGAGGTAGAGCTTCCGACACCCGCCCAACTGGGGCACTACACGCAGTTCAAGGAGCAGTTTACCGAGCCTCCCGAGGATAACCTAAAACACCGTCGCCTTGTTTGCGAGCGGACGGACGTGTTCACCATCAGCAACGCTCTGCAGCTCGACGCCGTGCGGCGACCACAGTCTCTTTGACGCGCTGATGAGCCTGTTCAAGCGCTCTGTGAATGTGGACCAGGACGGCATTGGGTGGATTCCCGTGCTCCTGCACCCAGGCCGCACCGCGCCTGAGCTGAAGGGATCTTCTCCGGCAGCCCGTGGATTCTGCTCGGGCAGAGTTCATGAAGCAGCTGCCGCCGGAGATTCGCAAGGAGATTGAGATGGGGGTCCCAGACACTCTGCATTTGCCTTCAAGAAGTTGGTCCGCTACATTGCGCGGCATCGCCTTGGATCCGTCGAGCTGGACATCAAGAACTCGTTCTTCCAGCTCTTGAACCGACAGAAGCCGCTGCCGCCCGTCATGGCGGAGTACCTGGACCACCGTGAGGAGAAGCTCGCGCAGATCGGCCGCGTGGTCTTCCACAAGCTGCCCGAGGCCCGCCGGCGCAGCATGGCAAAGGAGCTGATGATTGGCCTGGGCTTTGGGGGTGGTTTCGCAAACTGGACGAGCAAGGTGCTGCAGGACATACCCTTGGCTTCGGATGAGGGGGAGCGCGGCGAGGTGGCTGCTTGGCTCTACAGCTTTGAGACGGCGGCACGCCTCTACCACGTGGACGTTTTTGAGCTGCTGCCACAGAAGGCCAAGGCGAGAGGTTGCAGATGGAGAAGAGCCTTCAACGACCACCAGCACGACGGCATCGGGGCCCTCCACTCCGCGGTGAAGCAAGCCGTGGATGTCAAGGTGGTCGTGCACGAGCTGGAGGACGCTTGGGCATACGGCGGCGAAGTACCCCAACTTGGATTGGAGACTCAAGTCGAACATGGAGTTCTCCGGGTACCACCAACTGCTCCAGCGCTGCAGGCAGCACGTCATACTTGGACGGGCAAGGGCAAACACCGTAGACTTTGCGTGGAGGGGTGAGAGGAGGACCACCTACGAAAGAGGCTTCTGGCTGGTGCGAAACCGGGACGACTTGGGCCAGACCTGGAAGACCTGATGTGCAAGATGTGTCGATAAGAAAGATAGCAGACCTCTGCCTTACGCAGCCGGACTCAAATCTGGGACTCCGCACAGTTACCGCAACAGAGCTCCTCTCCGCAGACAGAAAGAAGCTCTCACACAGCAGTGGAGCCTGGACGATGCATTGTACGAGATGACGCACATGCGCAACGACACGCATGCCCTTCTGCAGCTGCGACCCAAGATAGCCCAGAGGCACAAAGCGCGAGCGCCGGCACTTGAGTGAGCCCGCACGGCCCTCGCGGCCCCTGGCCGGGCAAGAAGGGAAAAGGCAAGTCGAAAGGAGCCCTGCGATTGGCGCACGTCATTCAAGGGACGTGAGATTTGCAAGCGCTATCAAACCGTGAATTGCCAACTCAATGTAATTATATTAAGAGTCCCAGATGCATGGGGTTTAGACCTTACCTCAATTTATCTCAAATTATCTCAAATTATCTCAAATTATCTTATTTTTGCATCTAATGTGCAAAAAGATGCAAAAAAATGCAAAAAGATGCCAAAAAAATGCAAAAAGATGCGTGCAAAAAAGTGCAAAAACATGCAAAAAAAGTGCAAAAAATGCAACAAAATGCCAAAAACTGCAACAAAATGCAAAAAAATGCAACAAAATACAAAAAAATACAAAAAGAGTGCAAAAACAATGCAAACATACATGACACAAATGCAAACAAGGACAAACACATGCAAGAACATACAACATGCATTAAGTGTGTGTCACTCAATTCTATAATAATGATTATTTTTTATTGTCGCATCAGTGAGTCGCAAGTCATCATGAGCGCACGTTAGCGCCAGCAACGTTGGACCATTCCATTGTCCATCATCATTATTCATTCTTGACGTCGCTGGCGAGCCAGCTCAAAAAAATACTCTGCCATGCGTCAAGTCAAGCGCTTTCCGTAACTTGTGGAAGGACAGGTGCACGGATCACGGTCATCATCTTCACAGATCGTTGGACTGGGGTATTCTTGCACATAAGTCGAATCAAAGTTCGAGCAATGGGAGCAATGCATTGTCTTGCGATTGTCATTGATGATCATGAGCACTGCGCCACGCATGCCAGTAACAAAGGTCACAGGTTCCCGATTGACGTTCAGCTGACTCGGCAACTGAACAAACGCTTCATGTCCAACCCACATAATAGTCACACCAGGACGACAACACATGCCGCGCCGGTCACCGGTCCTGAAATCTGTCAGAATAGATTCTGCAAGAAATTCTGGGCAAGGTTCACGTTCCAGTTCCGAGTCCAGCTCCGATAAATCTGACTGCTCGACGTCGTCATTGTCATTCCCCTGCTGAAGCTCCGGCTCAGTCATTTCAACTCCCCAGTCCCGTGGCTGAGCGTCAGTCCAGTCAGGCTGAGGAAGTTCGATTTGACACACTGTCGCACTGGCTTCAACTTCTGATTCTGAAGATTCAGTGTAACACACTGTCTGACTTGCAGGAGAATCTGTCACTGTCCGACGCTTCTTATCAGCAGGCAAGCCAGTTGACATGAGGCTTCAATGTCAATGGTTCACAAAATCTCAATCAAGCACGTTGAGTCAACTGCTACTGACAGGCTTGAGCCGCAAAACCGCATCTCAAGCATGACTGGAATGTTTGCAGCCTGAACATGGGTCATGGTTCATGTCATTCATGATGGCATGTGCGCGCACGGCTGTTGCCATAAACTCAAATGAAGTCAGGATATTTATAGAGCGACAACTTGTTTCTTCCTCTTGTTCCATTGACTGCTGGGCCTCAAGTGAGCTTCCGCACTCACGCATCTAAACTCACTTGCGCAGCCCTGTTGCTGTTTTCCAAAGTCGCACACAGTCGAGTCAAGCAGTTTGCCCATCAGTTAAAAGTTGCAGCTCCGCTCTGTACTGGAGCAACACACTGCTTGTCTATTATTGGCTGAAGATCAATCCAGCACGAGGCCATGACGCATTGAATATGCGCGAGCAAGCTTGTGACAGGCACATGAACACTGAGGGCCACAATGGTGCGCTAAGCCGCACGCAGAGCACCAAAGAACACGATCTCGCGCAGCCAAAGTAATAGTTCCAGCCCTGGCAGTAAAAAACCACACCTTTTTATGCATCGATGTGCTGTAGCTCACGGGCATCCGAACAAACCAGTCACCTTCGATGAACTTGAACTTGCGATCGGCAGTTGGTAAGGGCATCTGCATCTGGTCAGCAAGCACTTCTTGAAGCACCACTGGGCGCAGATCTCCCGTGTCTGGAGTCGAAGAGCGTGGTCGTTTTTTTGTGGGAATCACATCTTGGGGTCCACTCAAGGTGCCCTCCTGGCATGTGGCCTCCTGGTGTTCGTCATCATCAATGGCAGTGTCATTGGCCATGTTGTTTGTGCACGGCGACGCAGACTCAATAATTATAGTAGCAAAACTACCAGCATCCTCACATTTCCATAGCGTCTGCCTTAGATAGTGTGCGCCCGAACCCCGCACCATCACTTTGCCTAAATTGATGACAGCAACACCTAATGCATACAATCATTATTAAGCCCAGCAGCGACATTGCGAGTTTAGCAACAGTGGGAAGCACTTGAATCTGCGCTTTCAACTGACAGCGCTTGAACCGAACCGCCACAACTTGTTTTGCCACAAGCAATTCCCGTACACAAGTGCAAGCAGGCCAATGACATGATGAGATACTTTGCACTCAGCACACCAGAGGTTCTCGCTATTTTATCAAGTCGTGCGCAACTCGCAAACGAGCAAAGAATTATGCCTTCTGTCTACAGCCACATGTTTTGGAAGACTGGATCCAGTCCTTAACCTGTAGCTCAGTCATTATAGCGCTTGTCCTCCTCAATTGGCCTTTTGATGGCCACTCGCCTGGCAGAGCGCCACCACAGCACAGAACTAAGACTTCAAGACTATTTATTACGCACACACACACACAAACAATGGTCATTATGATTTGCCCGCCTTTCTCCCAGTCGTAGCCTCATGATCCAGGTTGGCTTGTCTCGGCCCCCTGGCGCTGGATGAAACTTGTAATGCCCACATTGCTTGCGGCAGGTATTGCAGGAAACCGCAGGTTGCCGGGGTCCATGGTGGCCAGGGCGACTTGATTGTGCACCGGCACCATCAGCCATAGCCAAATCATCGGCACTGCTGGAAGCAGCAATGACACTTGCCCCAGAACTTGGCAATGGCTCATCACTGTGCCTTGTCGATTTGCTTGGAGATTGGGGGTCCGCCTGCGGACTCAGCCTGTTGCCGTCGTCCGCCACACTGGCTGGCTTGTCTTCTGGAGGAGCCGTGCTGTTGTCCTCCGCCACACTGGCTGGCCGCTCTTCTGGAGCAGCCTCGGCCTGCGCAGCAGGCCTCGCAGATTCAGGGCACGACGACACTGAGTGAGTTCTACGAACCACCCGCCGCTGCCATGGATTCGGAGTCACAGCTTCAACTTCTTCAGGGACTTCAACCAGCACGTTTCCCTTTTCATGGGTGTCACCTTCGCGAAGAGCAGGGCAGTCTTGTCTTTTCTTCTTCAGTGCGCCATGCCAAATCTTCCTGCTCGCCTTGCTGGCCACTTTGGAGCTGCTTGATTTGGCAGTCTTCAGCCCCTTTATTATGTTGGCTTTGTTGCTTGCCTTGGCCTTGGCCTTTGTCTTGGCCTTGGACTTGGCCTTTGTCTTGGCCTTTGCCTTGGCCTTTGCCTTGGCCTTTGGCATCATGGCCTTTCTGACTACTGCCCATTCCTTCTGCTTCGCACGAGCCTGATGTTTCTCAATTGTTTTTTGAACTTGCTCAAACTCACGACGATCTTCTGGGTCCATGTCCTCCAACACCATTGCATCAAACTCAAGATCATCCTGATCAGCCTTGCAGGCACTCGCATCAGAATCACTGTCGTTGCCAGCGGGGGCATTCTTGCGCAGAGCTTGGACCTGAGCCGCGAAGTTGGCCGTGATGTCATCAGTATCGCCATCCCGCTGTGACGTTTCCGCAGCAAGAACTTTCAATAGCTCAGGTCTGCTCATCGCTTGAAAAACTGGCACAGCAGTCTTGCTGCAAGCACGCAGGTCGATGCCCTTCAAGTAGCACACCAGGGCCGCCAGCTCTTTGTTCAGCATCTTCTTTGTCAGCCTGAGCAGGTGACAGCACAACTGACAACAAGACAACATCAAGCACGCTGCCTGACATGATTGTCACAGCGCGACTTCATTCAGATCCAAGCAGCGTTGGCTGTGTAAGAAAAGTTCTCAGCAAGCTGCGCTCCACACCGGACGATTGCCTGGCCAATCGGAGACCACCTTGCCACTCAATGCAAACAGGCTGCGTCTCCACCACCATCCACATCTCTGGCTGCTCGATGAACATGAAGTCTGCCTGCCCTTCAGCATCCAGCACAAAGCACGCATCTCCAAGGGCACCACAGTGGTTCGCTTCAGGAGTGTCCACCACAATCACGGGCCACCCTATACAAGCCCATGTGGCAGAGCTCAAGCAAAAGCAGAATGACTCATCTGACAAATTCTTCATGACCTCCTGCCGTGGCGCCAGTTTGTTGAACACCCCTTGCCAGATTTTGATGCCTGCCGAAGATCTGTCATCCTTCCAATGCTGAAGCCAAGCCCATGCCGCAGCTCCTTCTTGAAGGCTTTCTTCCGACAGTGTGCCCCAGGTTTTCCTTGCCATAAGTTGATGCCATTCCCGAGGCATATTGTGAGTCTTTGATTTGAACCCACATTTTCTCCGACTTGTATGTCCCTGTCTAAAGTCACCCACAAATTCGTCTCTGGAGATCTTCACATGCGGAATTCCACGGCTTTCAAAGACCTGCGAGCTGCGAGTAACATCTTGGATGGACTCATTTGTTTGCTTTTTGTTGCTTTGAAATTTGCCATCCCTCCGAATATCGTTGTGCACATCTTCAACAATTTTGTTGTCAGGGAATGTGCAAAGCAAGCAGTTCAGCAAGTGAAGTCCTGCCACACTGGCTGTCTTGTAACCACCTGCTTCGAACGCCTCCATCATGATCCTGCATGGGTTTGAAACGATTAGATGTACACTTGCGGACAGCTTGTCGCAAATTCCCTGCACCAGGCCAAAGGAAGACCGACTAGCAAACACAGTTTCAAGCCACAGCAAAACCTGATGTTCCTTCTTCAGCAAACGAACTGCTTCCTGCTGCACTTGCTCGTTGTCAGCAGCCAGGATTCCTGCATATGATTCTGGGGGACAGCCGTGGCGACTGAGCGACCAGACCCTCTGCTTCAGCAAGTGCTCTGTCAAACTAGTCATTTGCATGACCCAGCCACTCAAACCACTTTCAGATATGAACTGCAGAAATGTTGAATTCTGAAGCACTGCTACTGTCTTCTGCAAATGCTCGGACTTCTTCCAGCCACCCAGCGCCAGCTGCGCGGACCTTTTGACAGAGTCTTGCGGGGTTTTCACTGATTGAATTTCAGCCGCATACCATGACCACAGTGGACGTGTGACTTCAAGCAAAATGTGGGAATGATAGTACAAGTCCTCCGTCATCAGCTTCAACGCAAGCTTGAATCCTCCCGTCGTTTTCTTCATGAGGCTCAGCTCTTCTCTGGGGCTGATTTCCTTCCGTTTTGCTGCCGCATTGAGGAGGCCTTGGTCAGCTGATGTTGGGTCATTCATTGAAGGGCCCTGTCCAGTTGGCAACACACTGCTTGGATTGCTCTCATCGTCCAGCTCAAGCGAGTCCTCCAAACCATCTTGAACGCATGATACTCAGCCAGCATTTCATTGCACACCTCGTTCCAGCTGAACCACCGGGCAAGCTTGACCAAAGCACCCTTTTTTGAAAAGGATGGAAGTTGCAGCATTTGATCCCATAGTTCGTTGTCAGGGACGTTGAGGGATGAAAGTCCCATATCCAAAGCAATCAGCTCACGATAGCGGATCCAAATTTCAGAGTTTGTTGAGTGGCTCGCCAGAAATGACTCCAGCATGCTCTGCTTGTGCTGGAAGAACCCGCCTGTTCCGAATGGCTTGTAATTCAAGCTGAAGACATAGCTCGAGTGCAGCTGTGTGCGCAAAAACTGACCCCTGCACGCTCGCCCAATCGCCAATTTGTAGTCCCGGATTGATCGATGGATCTTGTCAAACTTGACATGAACCATGTGGTTCTGTAGCGCAAACGCCATCCCCGCATTTCCAACCGATCCCTGGTCCAGGCAGGCAACCAGAATTGGCACCTTCTCCCACCAGAAAGGCTCTTCAGGAAGGACAGTTCCTGGCAAATAAATGCCCGACTGACACACTGTCTGACATGATCATCTTCGAAACTCAAACACTGGAATGACCACTCGATGTTCGCCAGATTGAATTGGTCTGCACGCCTTGGCACGCACAAATGAACTAAGAGTCTTGGCACCATTGGTCAGCAAGCTCAGTTGATGGCTCATTGCTTGGAGCTGCCTGAAAGCTGCAAATCTGCTCAACTTGCTCTTCTTTGCCAAGGTTGCCAGCGCCGATATGTCATGCACTTCACTCGGCAGCAAGGGCCCAATGGGCATATGTTGGATTCGTGCCACACATCCAACATCTTCTGCATGAGAGTACATCAAAGATATAAGGATGTCTTTTGTTCCATGAGTGGATCCATCAGCACAAAGGTTGAATTGACAACAACTTTCAAAACGCGAGGCACTGATTGTTTCATACAGCTCTCCTGCCCTCCTTGTCCACCTGTAGGCATTCTCCTGGCTCACTAGCCAGGCTTCAGTCACACACAAAAGCAGCTCTCATTGCATTGCAAACAACAAATAGACTATACATTCGCCAAGCAACCTGCAAAAGCACTGTTCTCAAGCTCCGACTGCATTGCCACTTCAGTAGACAGTGACCTGCCTGCTGTGGCACACAGCCCTACGAGCGTCCAAACAGTGCTAAGATCCACCTGGGTGTACTTGCGAGTTTCCGCCCCACAGAACTTGCGCGCAGGAAGCATTCTTCCAATGTCATTATGAACCATGTCCTGGCAGGAAATATACTGGTCCAAAAGATCGGACACTGTTGTCAGCCACGCTTTCTCCAATTCAGGAATCAGCTCATTGGTGGAGTGATTCGACTTGCATTTCTTCGCAAACACTGTGAATAAAACCAAGTCTTGAAGCCAAAGCCCATTCTGTCCCCAGCCATGCAGTGGCTGGGATAAATGCCCCTGCAAATGCATGGACGCCCAGAGCTCAGAAATTGAAGTGGCGCAGTTTCTGTTGCAATTGGCCAAGAAAATGTCTAGCCCATACACACTCCCTTGCTGCGTCACTCTCAAATCCACATGCTGCATCTGCATTCCATCTGGGTCAATCACAGAGCACACACGCGAGCAGATGCCCTTCAGCTTGGCAACACAATGTTTGACTTGGCACTCCTGGCGGCCATTCCTACTTTGCTGACAAAAAAACATCAGCGCGCCCTTTGTGTCCGACAAATACTGCATCACACAGCCATCTGGCACATCTTTGGTGGCCTGAATATGCAGACCATTGTCCGTTGCAAGCCAAGACTTGTCGATCATTTTTTTGACATGCGGACCCATTTGGGCAATGGCCTCAGCTCCTGGAGGTCCTTTCTGAACCTGTCAAACATGTACTCCAGGCGCCACCAATATGTTCCCCTCGCCGAATAGGCACAGTCACTAGGGAACAACGATGGGTCTCCAGACAAATTGCATATCACAGCGTCGCTTTCAAGCAGGTAGTTATCTTCCATGGCTAGACACGAGGACTCTTTGTCTGCCCTTGCTGCAATGCAAAACTTGCATTCTTGGCTGACCAATGTAGTTTCATCCTATGCTTATCATATTGCCAACACGTGCTATTGTGGACATGAAACAATCAAGCAAACCTCCATTCATTGGCTCATTCGTTCACCTGCATTGATTCACTGCAACATGCTCAACACAAGGGCAAAGCAATAATAAGCACACGCGGGCAACAGCACCCAGGTAGGCTCACCTTTTTTTTCCTCTGCTAGTCACTGCTTCCTGCAGGCGTGAGGATTGAACATTGATGCACTGCACATGCAAGCACAGTCTCAAGTTGGCATTTGCAAAGCTCTTGTTTTACCCCAGCAGCCTGCTGCAGCACACAGTGTGTGACTCCACACGTTGAGTGCTTTGCCACACTATCAGCAGCACACATCCCCAAGCCCACTTGAATTGTGGAGCATCACGTCCTGTGCTCACTGATGCAATGTCACTCACATCAATTTGTTGAATTGATGCTGGGCCATCATGTTTGCAACCGCTGCGCCAAACGCAGGAGGATACCACTCTGACACATGCAATGCATCTTTGATGCCTGTGAAGGACCCAGTCTCAAAATTGCGAGTCACCAGGGCAGCACCACAAGCAAATGCATCTGGCTGTGCTCTTTCAAGGCTTGCCACATGCCTGGATGTCGACCAAATCATGCAAGGCTTCCTAGTCTCGCCCCCAAAGGCAGCTCCATATGTCCGTGCGCTGCACACCTTGGTAAAGCCCAGCACCAGCTGCATTGCACTCACCTTCGCAAGCAGACTATCCGCAGGCTGCTCCAAGCAGGGAACATTCATGAGGAGGTAGCTGACAAAGAACAACAGACTGGTGACATTGCACAAGCGGTTGCCCTCCACAATGAACAGTCGACTGGTGTCCCCCCAGAATTGGTTCTCCTCTTTCCGTTTTGCCTGCGCAGCACACAACATCACAAATGAGCTGCACCTGGTGCCAAACCAGTTCAAGGAGTCACACACTGTGTTGCTTAGTGCATCCACCCACAGGCGAATTCCTTGCGGGTAGAGAACATCATGATGTTCACCATACAGCTTGTCCAAAGCAACACAGTTCTTCTTGCGCCGCATGAACTCCTTGGTCAGGCTGCCACTCCCTGCGAAGAACTCCACCATATCTAGATATGAGTAACCTGCTTTCCGATGTTTCCATGCTCTCAAGCATAGGCCAAGCAACATGTCCGCCAGCCTCCATTCCTTCAGTTCAGGAAACGCTGCAGCCAAAATCGGATGCCATGCCTCAGAATCCCCTTGTTGCACTCAGCATCCTGGTGCAGAAACCTCTCAATTTCTTGGGTCAGATTCCTCCTGCAGCCCGCCAAAAGACCAATGGCCCTCATCATCAATCGGGAAGTTTCCAATGGCAAAGTAGTCAGCCGTCACGCCGTGGCTCACTGCGTAGAACTCTTTCTGAATGCGCCAGGATTCAGCCTGCACTTGGCAGCTACATTCTCCACAACATTGGGTGTGTTCTCCTTGTCCTTCAGCACACTGTTTGTCACTGCTCTTGCCCCTTTGCCCTTCTCTTTTTGCGCATCCAACTGATCCTTGAACAAGAGTACCATGGCCGCAGGAAGCTGAGAAAGCTGGCCAATGCCTAGCTTGAGCAAACCCGCACTCACACACACACACACATTGAAGGCGTTGCACTACATGAAGCAATGCAACACGCACATGCACTGTCATGCATTGCCAGCCGCCTGGTCGCTGACCTTCATCATCTCATGCAATGCGCACACCTCGTTGGCACTGTTAACAACTCAGTGTCACAGCCCCGCGCAACACACATACACAGTCCCCAGCAGGATTGCGCTGCTGTAACTCTAGCATGTTAGCCCATTGTTTATGCCATCAATGTCCCCATCATTGATATGTTCCCAGTTAAGCGCAATGTGTTGGGAAAGTTAGCCCAATATATGTCAGGTCAGTTCATGCTACATGCGCATTTGAGATGATTTGACATGATTTGAGATGATTTGAGATGATTTGAGATGATTTGAGATGATTTGAGATGATTTGAGATAATTTGAGATGATTTGAGATAATTTGAGATAATTTGAGATAGTTTGAGATAATTTGAGATAATTTGAGATAATTTGAGATAATTTGAGATAGGGTTTGGGGTGAGAGTTTGAGATAATTTGGGATAATTTGAGAAAATTTGAGATAATTTGAGATAATTTGAGATAATTTGAGATAATTTGAGATAATTTGAGATAATTTGAGATAATTTGAGATAGGGTTTGGGGTGAGAGTTTGAGATAATTTGAGAAAATTTGAGATAATTTGAGATAATTTGAGATAATTTGAGATAATTTGAGATAATTTGAGATAATTTGAGATAGGGTTTGGGGTGAGAGTTCGGGATTTTGGACATAATTTGAGAGCATGCTTGAAGACTTTGAAGCACATGATAACTAAACAAATTCAATAAGGTGGACAACTGTGTCAAAGAGCATTTGTGGCTTACTCATTAACAAACAATCGATATATCAAAATGAAAAGCTACTTCATTGCCATGGCAGAACCAAACAGATGCGTTGAAGGCCCCGTCACCTCCTGCCTAAGGTGCACTGCATGCAGGCCAGCCCATAATAATGTTACAGCTTAGCTTTGGCGCTCCACCATTTTTGACATCCCGCACATGTCAGCACTCATCACAAAAATAGTGACAGTGATCTGGCACTGCAGACCACTATGCCACACTGGCTGACTCACAATACCTGCCACGAATCATCAATCACATCGCCTTCTGCCAGTGCTCCATGGCTTCGCCCACACCGGAAAGGACAGGCTTGACTCTTTGGAATTCCCGCATGAGCCATGCATCGGTGAATGCACTCCGTGTGGAAGGTGTGTGAGCAAGCGAGTGCTTCTGCCTCCTGCCGCGGCAACTGATTCCAAAGCAACACAGCGTGCGCAAACCTCACTGACCTTTACATACAACACACAAAACTGCCCACACACAACTTGACCCAAATTAGCCAAGGCTCAGCTGCATCTAGGCGCTCAAAACAAAACTGGCACTTGGCAGCTGCTTCATCGTCTTGCGACTGTGGCACCTCGGCCTCGCCCGGAACAGGGAACTCCTGCTCGCTTTCTGCTTTGCCAGGCACATCAGGTAGCTCAGCAGCTGCATCTGGGGGAACTGCCACAGGCCCTGCAGCCGCATCATCTGCATGTGCAGCATCTGCAGCTGCATCTGTAGCTGCCGGTGGCGCTGCCTTCGGCTCTTGTCCAGTTCCTGGGGCTGCACTGTCAGCAAGCAATGTGTTGGCAGTGGCCTTGGGCGTTGGGAAATTGAAGATAGGAGGCCCTGCTCTCCTTGCCTTGGCTGGGGCGGGCTTGCGCTCGTTGCCACACGGCGCCACTCATGGATGTCAGCAGTGCCTTGGCTTTGGCCTTAGCCGTGGCTGGCTGTGTCATCCACACATCCTGCCAGCCAAATTCCCGGGCCACTTGCTCAACTGCCTCATTGCTTAGCACCACTGTGTCCCCCAGCAGTGTCTCGATTTGGGGCCATGAGGAATTCGAGGACCGTTTGAGTTTGTTGAAAGTCTGCCGAAGCACCTTTGCCAGCTGCAAGTAACTATCACCACAGCGCAGCTGGCTTATGCATGTCGTTGGCTTCTGTTGGGTCGTGAGGAAGATCAGCATCAGGAAGCTTGTGACAGACAAGTCACTTGTGGCTGGCGCATTCCAAGCAGGATTGATTGCTGTCACAAGCACGCCGAGCTGCGCCTGCCAGGGTTTGGTTGAATGGCAGGCACTCAATCACTCAAGTTGTGCTGTTGCCAGGTTGCTGCCAGCCACTGCTCCATTCCGAACGCCATGGGTGGTCGCCAAAGTCCAAGGGCTCCTTTCGAGCCCCGTGTCTGACATATTGCGACAGGTTGTGAAGCACCAAATAGAATTGGTTTGTCGCCTGCGCTGCCCACTTATTGATTCGAAGCGCCCACTGAGTTTCAAATTCCTCAGTGTGCGGCTTCGCATTGAACTCAGTCTGCAGCTTCCGTGCCAGGCTTAGTGAGCTTCCAGCGCAGGGCGTCTTGCCCGCTTACCCAATGAACCGGCAGGGCGTCCTGCAGTGCTCTTCTGAGACCCGCATGGACGCTCTCTTTGTCGAAATGCACCGCCCATTCAAGGACCGGAAGGTCAGGATCCATTTCAGTGAGATCCAGGTACTGCCACACTTGCATGGTTCTTTTGGCCGTTTTGAAGGCGCTGAAATGTTGGAGGGCGGCCTCAGAACAGTCAATGCCATCCTGCCTCAATCCATGGTTGAGCACTGCGAATAGCACTCGCACCAATTGTAGCAGCACGCAAAATTCAATTAATACTCAAAGGTTTTCCTTGCTGGCACCTGCCAGCGGGATGTCAAGCAAATCAGACGCAAGGACAGCTTGCGATCGCAGTCGCTCCTCCTCCTCGTGCTGGATGACACACTGTCTGTCCTGCTCTGCCGCAATAAGGTCATCCGTACAGGGCTGGAAGCGCATTGATGCTTCTGATGATGGCTCATCGAGGACAGCTTCCTCAGATCTTAATGTCATCTCACCATTCATTCCGATGAAGTCACCCGACTCTGCGTCCGGTGCCCAGTCTGGCATGGACTCCAGGTCCTGAGGGTCCTGTGCCAACTCAGCCCGTTGTCGCTTCCACTGCTGGACAGCGGCTGAGCCTGTCACTTGCACTGCGTGCAGGGCAGGCCCCGCCTTTGCAATCGGCTGCTGCTGCACTGGCTGTGGCAAGTTTTGCCAACCTGTCAAGTCCCTCTTGTCAGCCAGGCACTGTTGTGACATTGAGTCATTCGGTGTCACATTAGGCATGCCTTGCTGCGACACAGAGTCAGTCGGCCCCACCTGGGGCATGCCTTGCTGCGACACTGAATCATCGGCAGTGACATTGACGACAGGCTCCCGCGCATACCGTACCCAGCTTGGTGGGCGCACGGGCTCTGGCACATTTTGCGACGACAATGCCGGAAGGCTCACACTTGGCGATGATAATGCCCATGGATCAGCGCGCACAGGTGCTGGAGGAGGTGCCATTCCCAACACACTGCTTGGCTTATTGAAGGGCTCAAGCCTTGCCGCAGAGAGGGGCTTGGCGTCATTCCTTTCCCTAATTGCTCCCAGCAGGCACCGCTCAAATTCTGCCCGGCAGTTCGCAAATTCTGCTGTGACCCAGGGAGGGCCATTGCTGAGCATGCTGGGCAGGACATTGCCAGGCCTGGCAAGGCAGTCGAGCAACTGAGGTCGCACGTCACCAACTGGATATTGGAGCGGTAGGAAAGCTCCGGACTGCGACACAAACACATTCAGGTGGCCTCGCCTGGTTTTAGCGAGGCCGTTGGTGTCACATATGCCAAACTCATGCCTGCCACCTTCAAGCCGCTTTGTGACCACAATGTTGGCAGGGTGCAGGTCCGTGATCAATTGGCCATTTGCATTGTCAAAGGCCGCACAAAAACAGGCCCCCCTGCATCATGACAAGAGCTGCTTGCACATAGAGCTCTTGCTGTGTCAGCTCCGCCGCTCGTCTTGCCACACTCTGTCCATCACCCATTGCAGTTTGCAGGAGCAGGCAATGGCTCGATTCTCTCCTTATCCCCCTGCACGTCATGTGTGGGAGATAGGCTGGCATTTCAGGAAAGAATTTCGCCAAACTCGGAGCCTGATCCCTCACCGCATTTATGCAGCACATGTCTTCTTGCATCGACCGATCATGGCTGTTGGACACCTTCATCACAAACCTATTGAATTCATCTTCTGGGTGCCTCAGATCACTCACCATGTAAGCATCTCGGTGACAGCCGGCCCCCAGATATCTGCACCGCAAAGAATAACACACTGTCTGGCCTTGTTGCCCAGGCAGAGTAAGGGCCACCGTTCCGGCAGAGCGGAAAGCCTTGTGATGCTGCTTTGCAGGTGCTGGGCTGCTAGGCTCCGGAGTGGCAATTGCCCCGCTGGTTTGTGTGCCTTGGCCAAGGCGGGCCTTGAGTTCCTGAATCACTAAATGAAACATGGCTGCAAAGACAGGACACAGTGAATGACACAGTGTCTGGCTTGATCATATCACAGCTGCAGGCATGGCAATTCACAAAGGTTGACGAAGGCTGAACTGAAATGAAAGCTAATGACACTGAGTCCTGACTCAAGGCTTTTAATGTCAAGTTTTGGCTGAGGGCAGCACACCGTAAATGAGCATCTCCATCTGGCGGACCTGGTCACAGAAATCACCACTAGTTCACGACACAGCATTGACCGTGACTGTGAGTGAGGGCTCCTTGCAGACCTTTAAAAACCTAGTTACATGACATGGCTCTCACTTGTGCTTCTGTAAGTTCAATGGCAGCAGGTTAGTCTTTATCTTTTCCCTTCCGCATCAAAACGCTCTGTCTGACAGACACTGACAGTGACTGAGTCACTGAGTGTCACTTCAATTCGCAGTCTGAGATGCAGATGTTGATCGTGACTGGTTTTGCTGTGACATGTGAATGACAAGGTTAATATTTGACAGCAACGTCAATTTAATGTTCTGAATCATTGCCAGTCATCATCTGCCCCCCGTGACTGAATGAATCACAACACTGTTAAACACAGTGTTTGGCTCACTCATTCGAGCCGTTCGGACGTCTCGCATAGGAGACACTCGAAGAGAAGTGAGTCCGGGTTGCCCTCTTCCAGAAACATCATCTGGCTGACGGGCATGTGAAACCTCCACCAGCCTTGTCCCTGGCAGGTTAGCATCTTGTCCTTCTGAAGTGTTGTCATTCCCAGCTTCGTCACGGACATCTTGATGTAGATGATCTCCGGACTCAGCTGGCAACTGACTGTGTCTGCGCAAGATTACACTACCATGTTTTAGTTGACCTGTTTGCCAATTCCAGCAAGCAGTCTTTAGTAATTTCGCAGCTGTGCACCATCACCACCACCAACAGCAACAAGAAGAAGAAGAAGCACAATAAAAGAAAGAAGAAGACAAAGATTATAACAAAAACAGCAGCAGCAGCAGCAGCAGCAAGACCAATAATACAAACAACATCACAAATAACCAACAATAATAACAACACTTACAGCAATAATCACAACAATAACAGCAATAACTACAGCAATAACAACAATAACATCATCAACAGCAGCAGCAACAGCAGCAGCAGCAGCACCAGCACGGCCTCACATTGTCCCAGTCACACTCACATATGAATATGAAGTGGATTAGGAACTCTTCAATGCATCAGCAGTTAGTAAGGCTAAGGCCCTGGGCCTCAGGATGGTTGTCCATCCGGTACCACGTCCCCCTCTCTACTGCCACCTTGAGTTCCGAGCGCAGCGAGAAGTGGTAGCGTGCGCCGGGCTGATAAAGTGGGCTCACATCTTTTGTCCCCCACAGATATTTCACCTGCCAGCACAAGACAATGCACAGCGCACTGGGCCAGCAACAAAGCACCAATGTGAAAACCGTCTTCTTCAACACCTTAATCTGTCAATTAGCAACTTGGCCAACACATGTAACATAGTCAGTCCCACCCAATTGTGAGCCAGGCCTCTTCAATGACTGGGATGTAGAAAACTGTTGGGCCTGCCCCGCAGTGACTGTAGATCTTGTTACTGCGGCTGGCGCCGCCGCTCTCATCTTTCTGCTTCTTGACGAGCGGAGTGGCAGTAACGTCAAGAACAGTGCGGCGCGACACGGCGTCACAATGCAAAAAGCGCAGACCCAACACACTGTTTTTCCTTGAGTCAATGTCAGTAACAGTAACAACTGACTCGATGTCATGGCACACACGTCACAGACAGCAAACGCAAAGCCTGAGTTCCTGACACTGATGATGCAAAAGTCCAGATTCAGCCACCAGCGCCTGCCAGGTCGGAATTTTGGTAACACAACTTTCAAACACTCACTTTCAAACACGCCGGCTCCACATCCCACCAGTGCTGCCATGGAATCAAGGAACACACTGTTTGGCTTGCTGGGTTAGATTGTCATATCTCAAATGATGTTTCAGAGCTTGAACTTGCTTCGGCTTCTGAATCAATCAGACGATCCGTGACTCCCCTGACAGCACTGGCAACCTTGATAGCCAAGCACAGCCATTCAACATGAGTTGAAGAACCTGGAGTCGTAAGGTACCTAACCACCGCCGAGATATATCCGCGGATCCGACTATCATTGAAATTCCGTTTCAACTCGTCCGTAATGTCCTTCCACTGAATCTGCAAGTCCTTCAGGCTCATGCTGAAATGCGTCATTTCCTCAATATCCTTATCATCAGCGCCAAATACTTTCAAGATTGCCAGGATCAAAATCCATTTACCCTTTGGCGCCAACGAATGCCATTTGTTGAAGCGGAAGTCGTTCTCATTCTGAGTCTGGCCATAAGCATCAGACGAAGAGATTCCAGGTCCTCAGCCTCGTCATCATCCACCTGCATGGCCGGACGTTTCTCGATTCTTGCAGCAGCAGGACTCTTCATCGCTTTGGCAGCAGGGCGCTTCATTATCGCTTTGGCAGCAGGGCGCTTCATCTTGGAAGCGAGGCGGCCTCAACACTACTATGGGCAGGGTTCAGTCACCCTCAGATCCAACTATTGAATTGCAGCAATGCATTTGTTGACTCGACAATGGCACACACAATTTCCGTAGCACAATTAAATTGCAAACACGTCCTGGAGTCAGTAGCTCAGTAACAGGTCCATGAATCAAAGTCAAAGTCGCATCAACGCGCCAGCCAGGCCTCTCAGTCATTCAACTTTCTGAGTGAAGGGAGTGGGACAAATTTGACTTAAATACTTAATTACTTTTGGCAATGCAAAAAATGAAAAGTGTGAACGGACGATCATGGGTTGTGACACACACACACATGTCACATGTCGTTGCTCATTTCGTAGCAAAGCCTGTCACACACAGGTGAAACTAAGTTGGAGCTCAAAACTCACACCTGGCTCAGAGTCTCAGAGGTCTCTGACAAGATCGAATGTTCCAGTGCCACAAGAGCTTCAATGATGTACTCCCTGTTGCACCACATTCGCAGCGACTTTCTCTTTCTCAAAATGCATTGGACTGCAGTTTCAAGGCTACATCGATGGTGCATCAATAGGAACGCCACAGCTGCAGATGTGCTCCGATGCGCTCCACCATGGCAATGAAACAAGATGCTGCGACAACGCCCTTCAGTCCAAGCCCGTGTAGTTTTGATGTCATTATACATGTGCTGCCAAGTCCGATTGAAGTCGCTCTTGAAGAGGTTCCACTCCTCACCCTGTAGATAGGTTTTATCCCACAGGCCATAAGCTAGGCGATCTACTGCTGCTGTGTTTTCCACACGTTCCATGCCATGCTCGTACTGCCAGTCAGCTGCATTCAAAGCAACGACCAAATCCGGCTGCACAGGTTTCCCGACTTGACTTATTTCACCCAACTCATGGACCCGCAGCCCGACAGCCAAGCTTCCAATCATGATTTTGAGAGCGTTCGAATTTGGACAGGAGTGATCATGGTGGTCACTGTCACTCTCGCTTTCGTAAATCACACTTGCATCCAGTGGCCACCTGGTCACCTGGTCATAGCCCAGCCCGTCCTCTGTAAATCTTGCCCACTCCTTTTCCAAATGCAGGTCCATGTCTGTCCAGTCACTTCTGTAGTAATACGCATCTTCCACCATGCGTTGGATCAGAAGGGATTTCGGTTGATGATATATTCGGGACATCATTGATTGAAATTGGTGAAGCTGAAGGCAACGCGACAAACACACCGTTTGACATCATCACCGCCCCCTTGCTACGAGCCGATGCAATCAGGTTTAAGATCAGTTAAAAACACAATGACCGACCATCATGCGTCAGCATTAGAACAAATATTTACAAAATGCAAATGCAAAATCAACAAAATTGCACGGCATTCATGAAGACACACATCATACAAATGACAAAAAATGGTTGCCCGTGACAGGTCCTTCAAACATGTTTTCTTAGGAGTAGGTGTTACGAATTCGTAACGCTGGGGCGTTGTACTTTCGCAACGGCCCCCTTGAGTCGCTATGGGCCATTCGGGGTCTTCGTAGCGCTGGGCGTTATAAATATATATCGTCTCACAACAGCCCTTGAGTCGCTTTGGACCAGGATTTTCGGGCAAAATCGATGGTGCTTTGAGGGAAAATATCCCTCAATTCCGTGCTTGGCTACCTGGGCATGAAGTGAGGGAAAATATCCTTCAATTATCCTTCACTTATGATACCTCGCTGTACCGTGGAGTGACGAAGTCTGAAAATATCCCTCAATTCCGCGCTAGGCTAGCAGGACAAGAAGTGAGGGAAAGCATCCTTCACTTATGATGAAGTGACCGATGGCGTCGGTCAAAACACTTGGGACACAGTATTGACACCGCCTGTAGCACATGATGAATTGACCGGCGAAGCTATGCGTTGTGTGCATAGTTTTACAGGACAAAGCTTGTCTCAGGGGCGACACGGTCATGAGACACCTCGGAGGCTCAAGCGCCACCTTGTCTCGTGGGGCGACACGGGCCATGAGACACCTCGGAGGCTCAAGCGCTACCTTGTCTCAGCTGCAGCACCCACCAGCGGCCGGGCATTAATGAACCAACCTTGCGCATTAATAAATCAAGCCGTTCCATTATTGACTCAAACTTGCCAAGAACGAAGTCCTCTCGGGAACTTGGCCGCTTTTGCGCACTTTTCGGCCCAAAAGAGAGCGGTGACAAAGCGGTGACAAGCGGTGACAAGCTCGGCGGGATGGAATTTGGCTGAAAGCGGAATCCTGAGCAAAGTGAGTGTCTGGAGCCTCTTTCGACCGAAAACGAGCGAAACTTGAGGCTCAGGCATCCCACTTGCCGTCTGACACGAAAAAACGAACTTTTCGGACTTGGCCGTTTTGAGCGCTTTTTGCACCAAAAATGGAGCCAGACGGAGCGGTGACAAAGGAAGTTCGGCGGGCTGACGTTCACAAGCCAAAACCTCGGCGGGCTGCCGCTCCTCCTCGGCTGGCTGTCGACCCTGCGACTCCGGAACTCGACAACTAGGCCGCTTTTGCGCACTTTTTAGTAGTAAGGAAAGGCAGCTTATAGGGACCAATTCTTTTTCGGGTTTGGGTCCCAAAACCCTGCAAAACAGCCAAATTCTCCAACCAGCTGAACGTTTTTCCGATGTCACCGGTCTTTGTCACCACTCCGTTTTTGGTGCAAAAAGCGCTGAAAACGGCGAACTCCGAAAAGTGCGTTTTTCGTGTCCGGCGTGAAAAGTGGTGCCCGGGCCTCCAAATTCGCTTGTTTTCCTCCGAAAACCGGTTCCAGGCGTTCGCCGTGCTCCGAAATCCGTTTTCTGGCCCGAAAAGCCTGCGAATTCCAGCCCGCTGAGCTCGTCGCCGCTTGTCACCGCTTTGTCACCGCTCGCTTTTTGGGTGCAAAAGTGCGCAAAAGCGGCCCAGTTCTCTCCGCAGGGTTTTTCGCGGCCCGGCAGCCCGCCGAGGACCTGGCTCGGAGCCCGACATAGGCGAGGTTCTCCATGTAACACGTCAGCCTGCTGAACTAGTCACCGCCGATGTCACCGGTATCTAACACGTCAGCCCGCCGAGGTACCGGGGTGGAGTCGAACCTCCCAAACGTCGCTCTGGAGACCAACGCCTAAGCCATCTCATCGGCTTTTGTTACCGTCCCAAAACGGCGCTTTTTGGCCCAAAAACGCTCTCACCACGATGTCACCGCTTCGTCACCGCTCTCTTTGGGGCCGAAAAGTGCGCAAAAGGCTTGGAAAAGCGAAACCAGCTCCGCGGCTTCGGTCTAAGAGCCAAAATTCTCTCCACCGAAGTCGGAAATCCGACCTCGCTCCATACCGAAGTGCGGGCCTTGGTGCGGGCCTGGTGCGGGCCTGGTGCGGGCCTGGTGCGGGCCTGGTGTGGGCCTGATGCCTTTCAGTCAATCCTGTTGTGAGCGCAGGATTGCCCCAGTCAATCCTGTTGTCAGCGCAGGATTGATGGAGCCGGCCCTCTCCCAGGCCTCAGGCACGTCATTGATGCTCACAAGGAAGGGCAGGCCGCTTGCGAAGAGCGCGTCTCGGAGCTCCGAGTGGAAGGCCAGGTCATGCCCCCGCCTCCTCGTGCCATAGTAGTTCATGCTGCGGCCTGGGAAGATGTAGGGAGGATCGGCATATATGGCCTGTCGGGGTGCCAGGCGGGGCAGAGCGCGTAGATCGGCCAGTGCGTCCTGGCATCGCACGGTCACATTTGTGGGCGGCCGTTGCAGATGCCGCACGCTGCTCAGCGCCAGTGGCCGCTGCGCCCCGCTTTCCCGCGCAGCAGGACGTACGCCCAGCGCCCGGCGCGGCCTCTCTGAGTGCCCGGCTGAAGTAGAAGCGCCTGTCTATCTTGCGCCCCGCCAGGCGCAGCAAGGAGCGCAGGAAGACTGGGTCGCAGGTTTGCGACGGGCTCGAAGGCGTCGACGCCGCGTACCTTCAAGGCCGGACGCCGGGTTGCGAGTACTCCAGCTTTCCAGAGCCGAAGAAGGGAGAGTGAAGCACAGCGACGTCCCCCAGCAGCCGGTCCACGTGAGGAGCTAACCAGGATTTACTTCCCATGTACTTCAGCCGCATCTGCCTTTTAGTCTCTGGGGGACTATCATGCGCAGCGGGACACGGCGCGCACGGGCTCGGACCAGTGCTCCGCCTCGCAGGGCAGCGCTGTTCTCCGCGGCCCGGTCAGTCCGCGTTGCGGAGTGCTTGGTGCACCTCAAGCTCCTTACTCTTGGTCACCGAGCGCGGATTGTCGCCGTGCATGGTTCGCATGTGTCCCTGCAAGCTCTGCGCTCCGGCAAACGGGAGGTCTTGCCGAGGACAGCCCTGGATTTGACATACAAAATTGTTGCAGTCGCAGCAGTGCGCCCGCTGTCGCCTGCGCTGACAGATTGCTGCGCCGCCGCAGTCGCCGCACTGATGCCGCAGCCGCGCATGTTCGCAGACCGACGCGCCGCCGCAGTCGCAGCACTGGTACCGCCGCCGCCCATGCAGAAGGACGCTCCGCAGCAGTCGCGACACCGGTCTCGCCGCCGCCCATGCGGGCATTTCTTCGCAGGCCGGCGCACAGGTGTCATCGCAGAACACTCTAGGTGTTTTCTCACACGTCCCAGCAAGCGGCGACGCAAATGAACACGCCAGAATAGCTGTGAGTTGTACGCACCGCTGGCAAATTTCACAAGTAAGCAAAGGAAATGGGGAAGATCAAGGTATTCCCCACGCCAGAATACCCCGTGGTGCCCCTGGTCCCATGCACGGGCATTTTCCTAAACCGTGGCTCTGATCAGCCTCATCCTGGAGCAGTATCGAGGCGTATTCGAGAAAATCTACATCTTCAGTCCAAGTGTCAACATCGACGATGGCTGGATCCCCGTCAAAAAGTACCTTGAGCAGGACCTGGGCGTGAACACGGAGAAAGAGCAGATGGATGGGTGCGGGAAGTTGTCCTCCCCTGTAAGGGGCCTCTCTCTTTAGAGGGGGTTTCCCAAATGGATTTTATTCTACCTGAGAGGCTCCCAGCACTCGTCCGTCCAGCATTTGACCTCGTCCTGCGAAGGATTCGAAGTCTAAAACGCTGCGTGGAGGCGTGTGGCTGCAAAATAGAGACCCCTAGATATGCTTGCAATTTGGCTCCAGGTTGCATTTCAAGCGAGCCAACCTTTGCAGGGCTAAGAAAAACCAAAAAAAAAAAAAAGAAAAAAAGGGGTCCCAAAAAAAGGGGTCCCCAAAAAAAAGGGAAAAGGGGTTTCCTTTGGCAAAGGTTGACATCGCTTGAAATGCAACCTGGAGCCAAATTGCAGCGCATATCTAGGGGTCTCTATTTTGCAGCCACACGCCTCCACGCAGCGTTTTAGACTTCGAATCCTTCGCAGGACGAGGTCAAATGCTGGACGGACGAGTGCAGGTAGAATAAAATCCATTTGGGAAACCCCCTCTAAAGAGAGAGCTGAGGCGTTGCGCCACGCGGCTCCTGAGGCGCAGGACCACGAGCAGGGTGGTGCGCAGGTCGGCCACCGGGGTGGTATATCAACCTGCACCAGGGAATTTGAATTGAAGGATATTATCCTTCAATTCCTGGTATATTTCCAGTACGACACGAACGTCTTGCGCACTGTCACTCGCGGACTTGCCGCTGACCAACCTGGCCACGTCGACCAGGGAAAACTGCTTGTCGCGCCGCGCCACCTGCCCGGCATAGAAGCCTCCAGCCTGCCAAGCCCGCGCCAAGGTCGGGATTCTTCCCAGGAAAAAATTCCAGTCCTCCCGTGGGGGGAGGACTGCAGCACGCTTTTTTTTGCCAATGGCTGCGAGGCCCCAGCTGCCCGGCATAGAAGCCCCCGGCCGCGCCACCTGCCCGGCATCGGAGCCTAATTGCTTCAACATGTGCCGCGCCACCTGCCCGGCATCGGAGCCTAATTGCTTCAACATGTGCCGCGCCACCTGCCCGGCATCGGAGCCACGCCAATCCTGTTGTGGCCCCAGGATTGCTCCCTTCAATCCTGTTGTGGCCCCAGGATTGCTCCCTTCAATCCTGTTGTCACCCCAGGATTGAGGGGAACTCCACGCGGAACTCCACGCGGGGCAACTCCGAAAAAATGGGACATGCCTGTTTCCAGTTCCGAACTCCACGCGGAACTCCACGCGGGGCAACTCGGAAAAAAAGGGACATGCCTGTGTCCAGTTCCGAACTCCACGCGGGCAGCCACCAAAAAATGGTTGGTGCCTGTTTCCAGTCCGAGGCACTTCAAAAGCACAAGTGCCACTTGTGCTTTCGAGCATCACATTCCTGCCCGGCATCGGAGGCTTCGATACCTAGCGCGCCACATTCCTGCCGCGCTACCTGCCCGGCATCGGAGCCTCCAGCCTGCCAAGCCCGCGCCAAGGTCGGGATTCTTCCCAGGAAAAAAATGTCGAGGTCGTCTAAGCCGACAACTGTGACAAAAAAATTCCAGTGGTCCTGTGGGACAACTGTCTAAAGTTTCGGCGAACCTGCCCGGCAGAGCCGCGCCAGCCCGCCGACATGGAGGCACGCAGCTGATGTCTCGCACCAACTACGAAGCAGTGGCCGATTATTTCGGCCACTGGCTCCATCGTGCGCAGGTCTCGCTTTTGACCGGCGAAATCGGTCAAATCGAGTGTCAAATCGAGTGAGTCACATTGCAGCCATGCTACTTCTGAAAAACCCTGGTGCGGGCCTGGTGCGGGCTCCAAGACCGAAGCCGCGGAGCCGGCCTCGCTCCAAGACCGAAGCCGCGGAGCCGGCCTCGCTCCAAGACCGAAGCCGCGGAGCCGGCCTCGCTTTGCGGAATATCCACTGGACTAAGGCGGCGATATGTAAACATGTTTGAAGGACCTGTCACCGGCAACATCCCGGAGGTCCTGGACAACGGAGAGGTAACTGACGGCACGCACGTCACCGCAGGGCAGCTTGCCCTGGCTCTCACGCCGTACGCTCAAGTCACGGACCTGGCGGTGAACACGGCAGCCGCCGGCAACAACGCGCGGCGCGCCATCCAGTCCTGGACGGACAGAGTCAACCGCAGAGCTGGCTCAAAGTGGACAGCAGCGCGCTGGCGCCCAGGCAATGCGCCCCTTGGCCACGGCGGTGCGGCTTTCCCTCAGTGATTTCCTATCGCCTCTGGCCACCACGGACGGGCAGGTGGCCGCGCACGGAAGCAGCATCGCCGCGCTTCAGAGCTCGCTGACCACGGGCCTCTCCAACAAGGCAGACCAGTCGGCCTTCGACGTGCTGGAGGGCGTGGTTGCCACCAAGAGCACCCCGGACAGCGTGGACCTGAAGCTGTCCAACTACAGCACCACGGCGGCCATGAACGGCTCCATCGCCTCAGCCAACAACGCCACGCTGGCCACGGTGGCGGCCAACTACGGCCTCAAGACGGTGGTGGACCAGCACTCCCGAGACATAGCGGCGAGGATCACGCCGCTGGAGGTAGACACCAAGGTGGCCAACGCTCTCCTGGGAGCCGTCACCGCCGCGGCGCTGGCCTCCGAGCTCGCGAGCAGAGACGCCACCATCTCGGGGCTGCAGGCCTCCAAGGCGGACGCCAGCGCGCTGACCGCGTACGCGCTGCAGTCGGCCGTCGACACTTCCTCCGAGGTGGACTCTAAGATAGCGACCGCTCTCCTGGACGCCGTCACCGCGGCAGCCCTGGACGCCGCCCTCCTCGGCAAGGCGGACGCCAGCGCGCTGGCCGCCCTGCTCTCCACGGTGGACGGACTGGACACGCCCCTGGAGGTAGACACAAAGATAGCAAATGCGCTGCTGGGCCTCGCCACCGAGGCCTTCGTCGCAGCGCAGCTTGCTAGCCGGGACGCCAGCATCACGGCGCTCCAGGCCTCCAAGGCCGATGCGGCGCTGCTGGCCTCTTACGCCACGAACGCCGCGCTCTCCGCCAGCGAGACCGCGCTCCCAGAGCGCCCTCGACGCAATCCTCGCGGAGCTCGCAGCCCTGCAGCTTTCCGGCAGCGGCGGAGTTGTTAACGCGCCGGCCTGGGCGGGCTTCACGACTTGGGAGCTCGTTCGCGGAAGTAACGTCGTTCGCAACCTGCAATTCGTGGCTCCTCTCTCTGCTGCGCTTGCCAACGGCGACGACACGCTGAGCATCACGGCAGACTGCTACTCCACGGCGGGCCCTGACGCTGCCATAACAGCAGCCCTGCTGGCCTACTACACCTCGGCTCAGGTAGACGCGCTGTTGGGAGACTACCGCACAGGGGCAGCGCAGGACGCTGAGACGACCAGCGCCATCACAGCAGCGCTGCTGGCCTACTACACCTCGGCGCAGGAAGACGCGCTGTTGGGAGACTACCGCACGGCAAGCGCGCAGGACACGCAGACGCAGGCCGCCATCGCGGGCGCGCTGCTGGCCTACCGGACGGGCCCGGACCAGGACGTGTTCACCACCAACCAACTCACCTCGGCGCTGGTGGCGTACCGCTCAGCCGCAGACCAGGACACGGCAACGGCAGCCGCGCTGCTCAGCTACTACACCGTCGCACAAGTAGACGGCCTCCTCGCCGGCAAGCTCGGAGTCACGGAGGCGGCCTCGGCCCTGATAGCCGTACGCTTTCCGGACGACGGAGGGGCCGACGAGGTGGTGGCCGCCATAGGAGAGCAGATCCTGGGCCCCACGGACGTCTCGCTGTCAAACTGGACGGTTCGCCCCAGCAGCGGCTGCAGCGTGGTCCTGGCCACGCACACCGCGGGCGCAGTGAGCGTGGACGGCTACACCCTGACCCTGGCGGTGACCCCGTGGAACATCGTGCGCACCTACAACTTGACCCCGGGCCGAGAGCTCCTCTTCGCCTGCCGCTACCGGCTCGGCACGGCCTCCAACTTCGTGGTGTACATGTCCGAGGCAGTCAACGTCTACGACCCCTTGTACGGCAGCTTCGTGGGCGACCAGGGAGCCTGGAGCACTGCCAAGATGTACTTCACAGTGCCTCCGAACGGGGTGGCGAAGCTGCACTTCGGGGCGCACTTCCAGGCGCCGGGCCTGCCCAACCAGACGGCTGGAACGGTGGACGTCTACGGCCTCCAGATCCTGGACGCAACCCTGGAGACCGGCAACGCGGTGGAGGCGGAGGAGGACACGGCGGCCTCGGCGCTGCTGCTGAAGCACGAGTTCCTCGACGGAGGGGCCGACGACGTCACGCTGGCCACCCTGGGCGAGGTGCTGCTGGAGCCCACGCTCACCACGCTAGGAAATTTCCTGGTGCGCTCCAACAGCCAGAGCTCCGTGGCCTCGGCCAGCTTCACGGTGGGAGGCTTCCAGCTGGAGGGCTACGCCATGACCCTGAGCGCCTTCGCCTGGAACATCGTGCGCACCTACACGCTGACGCCGGGGTGACGCTACTCCTTCGGCTGCCGGTACAGGCTGGGCACGGCCTCCAACTTGGTGATGTACGTCAGCGCGGCCGACAACGACTACGTGGGCGTCACCGGCACCTTCCTCGGCACGCCCTCGCAGGGGGTCTGGAGCACGGCGCGCCTGGACTTCTCGGTGCCGCCGGGCGGAATCGCAAAGCTGCACTTCGGAGCCTTCGGCGGCTCCATCCCCGGGCTGGTGCAGCAGTCGGCGGGCACGCTGGACCTGTACAGCATGCAGATCAGGGCCTCGGCCTTCGAGGGAGAGTCGGTCTCCGTGACGGAACTGCTGGCGGACTCGCTGGCCCTCACGGGCTCGGCCACGCTGGACGGGCTCACCGCGCAGGGCAACGTGGGCTGCGACCAGCTGCTGTGCAACGACGTGAACTGCACAGACGTGTTCACGACGGGCGTGGACGCCTCGGGCGCAGTCTCCTGCGCTGCGCTCACTGCCACACCGTCGCCGGAGCTACGCTGTCGTCCACAGGCGCCGTGTCAGGCAGCTCGCTGAGCATCACCGGCGCGGCCAGCGTGGGCCTGCTGAGCTCGGCCACCGGAATCACCGGCAGCACACTCACCATCAACAACACGGCCAACGCCGGGAACTTCACCACGGCGGGCGACGTGTCCACGGGCACGCTGACGGCCTCGGGCGCAGCAACCGCGGCGAGCTTCGCAGCCACCGGGGCGCTCACGGGCGCCACGCTGACCATCACCGGTGCGGCCTCCGCGGGCCCGCTGGACTGCGAGAGCCTGGACTGCACCTTCACGGCCACGAGCGGCGGAGTGTCGACGGGCAGCGTGGTCTGTGGCGACGTGACGAGCTCGGGCACGGTCTCCGCGCCGCAGCTCTTCGCCTCCAACACGCTCACCGTTGACCAACAAAACAAAACCCCAGACTTCTCGGAACCGATCTCGTCCTGACGAAGAACTGGGCGGGCTGGAGCAAGCTGCAAGTGTCCAACAACAGCGCGGCCCCCGACAGCGGCCCGGAGCTGCGGCTGCTGGGCAACCAGAGCGCAAGGGTCTTCCTGGAGCGGGACGGCGGGGCGCACCAGTGCGAGCTCATCATGATCAACGACGAGGCGCTGGTGCAGACGAAGAGCCTCTCCACGCAGCTGTCCCTGACCACGAACCAGAGGAACCCCGGCTGCCTCGTGATTGCGGGCAACACGGGCAACGTGGTCTGCAACACGAGCTTCACGAATTTGTCGGACAGCCGGGTGAAGACGGAGATGGCGGAGGCCGACGTGGCGGAGCTCCAGCAGCTCTTCGACTCCGTGGAGGCCAAGCAGTACAAGCGCCCGGACATGAACGAGGACCTGAGGCTGGGCTTCGCCTCCAACGACTTCTCAGGAGCGAAGTGGAAGAACCTGACGGGCACCGCCCGGTGGAGCGACGGCACCGAGATGATCACCCTCGACTACTCTCACCTCACCAGCGTGCTCTGGGGGGTGTGCAAGGGCTTCCAGGCCCGGCTGGACGAGGTGGAAGCCTGGCAGGCCCAGCGGGGGCCGAAGAACGAGTAGCTGTTCAGGCTTCCTCGTTCTAGAGGAACCTTGATCAGCTCCTTTTTGGGGCAACAAGGGTGTCTTCAGGCCTCCCTGCATCCAGGGAACCTTGAACAGCTCCTTTTTGGGTTATAAATGGAGGCGCTGAGGGACCTGGCCGACGACTTCAACGTGAGGGACCCGCGGAAGCTGTACCGACTCGCACGGCAGCGCGACCTCGACGTGACGCAGGCCATGGCCTTCGAGGCGCTGAAGGCCGACGTGGGCCGGCAGGTGCAGGCGCCCCGGCCGCGCGCGCTGGGCAAGTCGGCCGCCGAGGGGCCGAACGACCCGCTGCAGGCCGACCTCATCGACTTCAGCCAGAACACGCGGGGGAAGACGAAGTACGGCCTGGTGGTGATGGCCGTCTTCACCCGGGAGGCCGCCGTGGAACCTCTGCAGAACAAGAACGCCGAGACGGTGGGCCGCGCCACCAAGCGCGCCGCGCGGGAGCTGACGGGGGACGACGGGAACTTCGTGGTCACGACGGACCTGGGCAACGAGTTCGCCACGCTGGACCGGGAGCTGCCCGAAAATGCCGTGCACCGCACGAAGCGGCCCGAGGACCGCAACGCCATAGCCGTGGTGGACCGGGGCATCCAGACGCTGAAGAAGGACCTGGCCACGAGGGTGGCGCGCAAGGGCGGGCAGTGGAGCGACCACTTTCAGCAGACCGCTTCGGCCTACAACGCGCGGCCCCACGAGACGGTGCACGGCGCGCCCGAGGACGTGAAGAAGCAGCCGGCCACGGAGTTCAGGGTCCTCCAAGACAACGCCGACAAGTTCCAGCACAACAAGGACCTCACCGAGCGGCGCGTGAAGGCCGTGCAGGACGCGGGCGCCTTCCGAGCGCCGACGACCGCGGCGAGGAGCTTCAACCCTCAGTACGGCGACGTGCAGCAGCTGGGGGCCGTGGACTCCATGACCGTCCGCAGCACGGAGGGGCGCGAGACCCTGCCGAAGCTGGCGCTGCCGGCGCCGCAGGGCAGCGGCAACGCGGCGGGCCGGCTGACGAGACGCAGGCCGGCGGCTGCGAGGCAGCTGGACGACTTCCTGGGGCCTCCGAGGCCCAGGACCCTCGACTAGTTTGAAAATAACTTTGATCACACGCAAGTTTGCCTGATCGAGCGTGCGCAGGCTGGGAAATTCCCGGAGCCTGCTCAGCTCCTTTTTGGCGCAAAACCGCACAAATTTCCCTGCGTTCCGTCCCCTTGCTGTATGTCACAAGGCAAGCCGCTGAACCTCCACTGGGAGGGGGGGCTGCTTTCCTTGGGTTTGGGGTCGGAAACGGGTTGGGCGAACCAATCATGTTCGCCTGAAAAGCTACAGCTAGTCTGCCTTGCGCTTCTTGCCGCGGGCAAGCGAGGTGATCCTCGCTTGCACTTCGGCGAACAGATTATTGAGGCAAAATATGCCTGTGCTCACCGAGGCGCTGACAAGGCAAGGGCCGAACATTTTTTTGTCACAATAATAGGAGCGCATGAATTGGCGAAACTTCCACAGTTTCCGCCGGATGACCCGGAGATCCTCAACATGTAGGTCAGCACTGCTTATGGTGCTGCCCAAGCGTCGAAATAATCTGCACATCTCGACATGGCCCGGCGTTCTCTCTGTGATCAGCGTGCACCAGAGACTCTCGATGGCGCAAAGAGGCGCACTGCTCATGGCAGGGGTCGTGGCGATGGGCGCCTCTGCAGGAGCGCGCTCACTTTTGATGGGCGCCTCAGCCGGAGCGGGCTCAGTTTTCATGGGCGCCTCAGGAGCGGGCTCGGGCGCAGCGGGCTCGGGCGCATCCATGCCGAGCTTCCTCATCCGGCTCAGGCGTTGGTTGAGCCGGTGCGCGCAGGCCTTTGCGCTTTTCACAAGCTCGTCTCCGTTCGTGCGCTGCGCGGAGGAGAGTTCCCCCCGGAGCCGATCCCTGGCCCCCTTCACCTTCTCAAAGGTGGTGCCTCTCGGCAGTGCGTCAGCCGCGCTCACGGCGGCGAGCAGGCGCTCGTGCGCAGGAGCGGCCTCGCGCTCGCACACGGAGAGAGTCGCCATCGCAGAGCTTATGCTTCGCGAGCAAATAGTGACTTGTTGAAAGCCAGCTGTGTTTAAACCCTACAGGCACCAGCCCGCCCGCCGCGAGAACGCGCTGAGGGCATAACCCGTTTGAACGCACCCCGGAAGCTGACTCGCCCCCCGTCCCCCTTCACAGCCCGGAAGCATGTCTGCAGAGGAGCGTGCTCTGCAAAGAAGTGTGCTCTGCAAAGAAGCGTGCTCTGCAAAGAAGCGTGCAAAGAAGCGTGCTTTGCAGAGGAGCGTGCTCTACAAAGCAGCGTGCTGTGCAAAGAAGCGTGCTCTGACCAGGAGCGTGCCCACCACGGCGATGGGGCGGCATCCACGACCTGGGAACTTGAACTGGGTACTGGCTGTACCAAGTTCCCCTTCACAGCCCGGAAGCTGACTGGCCCCCTGCGCCCCCCAAAACAAAACCGACAACAACACCACCACCAAAGCTGACTCACATCATCCCCCCCTTCACAGCCCCCGGAAGCTGACTCGCCTCCATTCCCCGCAGAACAAGACAACTCGACTGGCCCCCCTTCCCCTTCACAGCCCGGAAGCTGACTGGCCCCCTGCGCCCCCCAAAACAAAAACCGACAACAACACCACCACCAAAGCTGACTGGCCCCCCTTCCCCTTCACAGCCCGGAAGCTGACTGGCCCCTGCGCCCCCCAAAACAAAAACCGACAACAACACCACCACCAAAGCTGACTGGCCCCCCTTCCCCCTTCACAGCCCCGGAAGCTGACTGGCCCTCCTGCTCACCACAAAACAAAAACA
>CAUJNA010001085.1:0-111592 GCA_963377175.1 Effrenium voratum
CAGACAGTGCTTGCGAAAGTGCTGCGCCTGCCACGAAATCTATACTTGAGAAAGCTATCTACGTGTAAAGCTGGCTATATGTCAAAGCTATCTATCTGTCATGCAAGCCTATTGGAAAGCTATCTATCTGTCAAGCTAGCTATATGTCAAAGCTATCTATTTGTCTTGCTAGCTACCTGTCATAGCTATATGTCAAAGCAGCTAGCTCATTTAGTTCCAGTACTACGGAAGTTTCTTGTTAAACTTCCTTTGACTACGGAAGTTTCTTGTTAAACTTCCTTTGATTATGGACAAAGCACCATTCGATAAGAGGAGTATCAACCTCTTTGACGCTTTGAACGCAAATGATGGCACCAAGTTCAACTTTCAAGAACTTGCGTCCAATGAGCACATCTGTTCGGTAGAAGGTCATGTAGTCGCGATTGAGGCCCGGGGCAATGCATCGGAATATAGTGTCGCTGACGATACACACACGGTACACACACGGTTCAGGCCGCTGCGCCAGCCCGAAAGCGAACGCAACTGCCTTTGGCGGACGTGTCCAGTTTTGGTCTTGGCATAGGCAGTGACTAGTGCATCTGCCTGACTGTACAAAAAAAAAAGGGGGGGGAAGGGGAGAAAAGGGGGGCACACATGGCCCCAAGGCCGGTCAAGAGAAGTCACAAGTGGGAGCCGGGAATGCGTGCCCCGTCCGGAGAGGGCGGGGTCACTTGCATGGGCGAAAGCCCAGGTATCAAGGTGTAACTGCAAGAGGAAAGCGGGTCCAGGGTGGGCGGCAATCCCAGGTCATCAAGAGATCTGCGGCGGGTGAGACATAGGGGTGTGAGACGGTGAGACGAAACTACCCCAGGAGCGCACATGCCGAGTAATGTGCATCAAGAGATGCATCACACGAGTTGGTTCGCCGGTGCGAGGTGCAAACACTGACTGGTGTTGTCAGCCTGTCTGGAGTTTCATGCACTTTGCAAATATTTTCGATAGCGTGCCCGAGATTGCATCAAGTATTGCTCCCCACCGTGGTCGAGGGGATCCACGTCCAGGGCTTTGAGGGGGAGGTCATATGACACACTTGTCCCGGGTCTACCGCGTTGAGTTGCAAAGCACTGCTGCAAGAAAATTATCACCTCGGTCTGACACGGGAAAATGGGTCGAAGTCCGAAGCCTGACGCCTGCAACTTTGCTCCAAGCACCAACGCAGTGTTGCATTTCTTCTCTGCACGGTCCCAGGGCAGCAATTCCTGATTGACGATGGACGAGATGGTGTTCAAAGCGTTTTTGAAACTCCAAATGTCTGTACCAAGCGTGCGCAGGCCCAGGGCATGTATCCTATGGATGCCCGGCGTCAAGTAAATGTGTCTGTTCCTGGGATGTGCAACAGGCAGTCGCATCCCTGAGTGCATGCGGAATGAGATGAGGAGTTCTGCCCACGTTATGGGTCGCTCGTCCGGGACGAGGGGCCATTTGAGTTCCCCGATCCAGCGCAGCACTTGCTTGGTGAAAGTGACACCCCAAGATGTCATGCTCTTCCACGTGTCATCTGGCGGCCACGCAAAATAGGGGTTTACCGCATGACACTCCGCTGCATTGCCAACCGGGGTCGGCATGCTGTCTACAGGCACGAGTGCGCCTTGTCCTCTGGTGGACAAAGCACTGCAATATTCCCTCAAGGTGTCTGCAATGGCGCTCAGAAGTCTGGGCCACTTCTCGAAATGTTTTTGCAAATGGGCATGGTACGCGCGCCAATTTCGGAGATCCTGCGAGGCAATGCCCGACGCGGCTTGTTTGGCAAAATGATCCGCCCTGTCGTTTCCAAGTGCAAAGTACCCGGATTGGTCAATCTCAATTTTAGTAAGGTGGCTTTTGACCTTTACTAGAATGAGGGTCCTGTCGGTCCGGGGCCACAAATGAATGGCCTGGTGGATCATGCAAACAAGGTCAAAATTGGGCTTATTATGCCATCCTATGAGAGGTTCGCCACGGATAAGTGCGTCAACAAGGTTAAGAGCATACTGGCTGTCAGCAACAATTCTCACATGTTTAGCAATGGTTAATGCGTGGGCAATTGCGCAGAGCTCTCCCCTCGAAACCGTCTGCCTACCTGGGACTGGACCGGAAGGACCTGGGAGGAAGCTGGCGCGAATTTCGTCACGCATGTGAACTGGCGCAGTTCGCACCTCCAGGTCGAAAATGGGGTCGATTGCGACTGCATATCCCGCACGGGACGAGACGTGGGTCGGTCCGTAGCAACTGCCATCTGTGAAAACTGTAGCAACTGCGCGTTCCGGCTGGGCTTTACTAAGGACCCCTTGGCCAGGGCGTTGGGCTACTGAGGTAATCCATCGCATGCCTTCGATGGTCGTCGGTGTCCAAGCTGATTCCCCTGTCTGGGTTTGGAGGGCACCTAGCTCAGGGTGTAATTCACGGATGCGTGCAGTGCCCGAGCAAATGATAACACGATGTGCGATGGTGTCTCTGCGTCCACAAAGGGGACATGTGTCGTCAGTCTCTGCCCAGTGTTTGGCACGGATCTGGGTTGGAACTCCCCACATAGGTAGGTTCGTATTAGTTTAGCGTCTTTGGAATCCAAGCGTGAGATAGCCTTAGCAGTTGTGTCGAAGCATACCGGCGAAAGGTTCTGAAGTTCTTTACGTCCCCTCAGCTCGGAGTGGACATGATTTCTCCATTGTCTTTTCAGCATGTCAAACAACGCAACTGGGCATGAGTTATAAAAGTGAAGTGTGGTTCCATCCGGTATGGAGACGTGTTGGTCCGCACTTGTCTGTACACCTAAGAGCGAAAAGTACGCAGCTAGGACACTAGCCGGGCCGAACGCTTTCTTAGGGTTGCCATCACTGCCATGTACCGTGTTCCAGAAATCGGAAAACTGGTCGGGGTAGCGGGCGAAAGCCCTCCTAGCCGTGGCACACGCCCTACGGACAGCAACAAGCGTGGGTTCAAAATGCCCATCCTCATAGGTTTGAATTGCAACCTTATGGTTGACCCCTTGCACGGGCTTAATGATGGCTTTGGTGACCGCAGCGCGCATCATAGACAATTTACGCTTACCTATGTAGTGCACTTCACTTGCGTAGAAACCCGCGGCGAAGGCCCCAGCCTCAAGTCGTAGGGTAGGGCTGCGACGGCAGCCGCCCGTTTCGTGGCTGTCGCTAGGCGATCTCCAAATTCCCCGTGGATGGTGGATTTACGATATTTGGAGAAACATCCCAAATTGGTTTTGGCCCTCGAGTATTGAAAACGATTTTTCTCACCAATTTTACGGGTGGGAACGTTGCTCCACGCCCATGATTTGGCGAGGTCGATCTTCAACCCCCATTGTGCGAAAAAATCGAGAGTGAGGTCAGTGGCCTGGCAAATTTGTGTCTCATCGCGCGATATCAGTTCGACATTGTCTATGTACACCAGGAGCAGGGCCTGGGTCCGTTGCTGAATCACGTGTAGAAGCTGCGCGCCCACAACGACTGCGGCAGCGACCGAGAGGGGGTCGCCTTCCGGCACTCCGCACACAGAGCGTTGAGGGAAGCTGTAATCCCCTTGCACAATGACCGAGCGTTTGAGTTGGCTAAGGAGAATGAACCATTGCCTAACCAAAGGTTCCGGAAATCCGAAGTCCAACATAAGTGTGGCAAGTTGTGCGCGGGGGAGTCCGTTGAAAAATTTTTGGATGTCAGTGACAGCTCCGTGGAGCGGAGAGTTGTTGAGATTGCATTTTTCAACTGTGAATTGTGTACTGTACCATAAGGATTCCGAGTCCCTGGTAATTTGGAAGAGAGGTGTAACAGGATGCTATGGGTAACTGCCTTCATACTAATGCGATATAGGGCAGGGAGAATTGTGATGGGGCGTCCATCTTTGATTTGATTGGGTTCAGCGGTTTTGCCTGGGAGGACCACCCTGGCCCAACACATGGCTTCAGGCCAAGGCTGCGCTCCAATCAGGATGTGATTGAAGTATTGGGTCCAACAGCCAAGAGCGACTTGGCCGAGGGCCTGTATTTCTGGGATTCTCCAAGAATCTGCTCCGGCAGCACTGTTGTTGCGCGTGCCTTTGAGCGCATCTGCAAAGGTATCTGGAGTGAGGAGGTGGCATCCATCAATCTTCCATTCATCTGGGATTCGGCATCGGGAGAGAGCGCCCCCATCGGGGTCCCCTTGCCCCCAGAATTGGGCCCAGTAATGGAAGAATTGATCCTGGACATCCTCCGGGCGGTAATGCCACTCCTTTCGGATGAGAAAAGAGGGTCCCGGATGCCTTGCAATCCCACTCAATGGGCTCTCCATTGGCCAGGGTGAGTTCATGATACTGGCGTCTCTGGTCGGCTGGCAACACGAATCGTGCACAGTGTTTACCCCGTGCGCGGAGTCTGTGGCACTCTACCTGGTGTATTTGTGAAGCCATAGTGAGAAAAGGGTTGGATCCTTTAGCGGTCACCTTATGTGCCAATTTATTACCTTGTGTTTTCCAGGATTTATTTAGCGCATCCGACCATCTCTGTCGAGAGGCTTTAGAGTTCTCTGCCTCAAGAGTTCGAATGGATGTGCGGACCTGTTCAGCCAATTGCTGGACTATCCCCAGGGTTGGATATGTGGGGAGAGCTTCTCCACACCATGTGGAGAAGTCTGGCAAAAAACCTTTGGCACGGCATACCGCATTCCAGTCCTGATGGACTGTGGGTTGCTGATGGTCACCATGTTTTACGAGCATTCGGGAGATCGAATCAAGTCGACGGACTTGTCGAACTTGTTGTTTTGCCCGAACGGACGTGCGCTTCTCGGTTGGCTGGAACTCACCTGGGCGTGCAATTTTTGGTCCTGCCCGAAAGGGTGTCCATTTATAAACCGGAGGTCTACCCCGCCCACGCTGTCGTTGTGTGATGGGTTCAGCACCAACTTTTACCAGACATCGACGCATGGCATTTTCAGCTGCAACTGACCATTGCTGAATATCAATGCCGCCGGGGATTTGACTGTCGAGGTCCAGGCGATTAAGCTCCTCGACGAAAAACTCATCATGGACATCTGGATCAATGGCTCCCAGTTGGGAAGGAGACAAGGGGCGGCAGAGTTTCCAGGTCTTCTTAGTCTGGGGTGCGTTAGCTAAATCCAACGTGACCGTAAGAGGGTGGTGTAGTGGGAATGAGAAGTCACGGGTCACCTTTATCGTCTTGATAAATCCGACCAGACTTGGTGATAAAAAAACGTGTCGTTGCGGGTGTCCTCCTTGTAGGTGAAATCTGTTGGCGTGCCTAAGTGGTGTGATGCAAAGTGATGGGCTTCAACCCATCCTCTGTCCCAGAGTGCAATCCACAAAAGCGATTGGTCAGGCAATTGGTTGAGGTCTCCTGCAATGAATGAGTGACCGTCCCACTCAAGCACACTTTCAATGGCACGTTGCTGCAGGGCATCTGAGGCGTCTTTGCGGTACAGCTCCCAGGATGTATCCTGGGTGTGTAGGTACAGGGTGATACCGAGTACCTGCAATCCAGCGAAATTTACAATCGCTTCAGTGTACCTGGTACTGTCCCACTCGGCCTTCGATCGAATGACCGGGCACATCCTAGAAGAGTGTGGGCAAAGCATTCCGACTCCTCCAATGTATGGTACATTCGTATTCTGGCTTGCGATCTTACTCGGCGCACATGGGGCGCCGGGGTGATATTGCAAGTTGCGCTGTCTGGCTTGCTTCTGGAACAGGCAATGCATTGTGGTGTCGGATGAAGTCTCGGCACAACAAATGATGCCAGGCTTACTCGAATAGAGTTTGAGGACTTCGTCCTGGCGCTTACGCAATTTAGTGATGTTAACGATAGTGAGGTGGCAGAGATCAGACTGATCCTCCGGGGTCGACACTCCGACAGGCCCCGGATTGTCAGCCTCCCCCAAACGGGGTTCCGAGACCCACACCTGCCACAAGCACAGTTTGGCAATTCGATAAATGGGTCTGATTGGCATCATGATGGGTTGCAGCACGGGTATGATGTCCGGTTTCCTGGACTGCCTGGACCAATGCGTGCCCGTCGGGTGATTGCTTTCCCAAACACTGGGAGGATTGAATCCGAATGGGATCACATGCCCCTTGGTTCCGGCGAACTCGGCGGCAAGAATAGCATGCGAACAGGGCCGAAGTCGACTTGGGGCTATTGCGTTGGAAAGGGAAAGTGAGGCAACAAGCCGCGCGACGCCAAAAATGTAGTCGGAGAGGAGTGTAATGGATGTAACCCAAAGGCTAGTGACACATATAGGAAGTCGAGATTTGGTCCGAGTGTCGAATTTGTTATTGAAGTTTGGAGTGGTCTCCCCGGAATGGGAGACCTGATGCAAAGTAAAGTGGCCGGCGACCACACACGTTGGCACTTGACGTGACAAAATGATGGCACTGATGGGAAAGGTTGCCTGTGATGGCTGGTCGACATGCCAGGTGGCCGGATTTTGCCGCTGGCCTCCAACGGGTGTTGGGGTCTGCTGCATCACAAGTGTGAGATTATGGGTTATCTGAGTCGTACCTGAAAGGGACAAGATTGGCCCGGAGGGAATCGTCCATGACCGGTGTTGGAATATGTGTGGTACGCATGATGAACCGAGCTGTGGGGGCGTATCTCCGTTGGGCAGAGAGTCCACAGCCCTGGATATATGGTCTGTGTGCGTGCAGTGGCATATTGCATCAGCACGACTAGTCGAATTGTGCTCGTGGCGCCCAACAGCGCCATGATCGTTACCGCTGCGCATGACCTGGCACGTGTGCGATCGAACAGGGTGCCAGGTAACAATGCGAATGGATGTGATCTTCTCGAATGGAGTCCCGGAGGGTTCATTCTGAGGTTTCTGGATCTGTCGGTATTGCAACCCAATGTTGCTCCCCAGAGCACTTGAGTCGACGTCCCCTCGAAGGTGGCTGGTAATCAAACAATCTTCAAGGGAAGGTACCCCACACAGTGTAGACGCACCAGGCTGGCACATGATCTCTCCTCTTTGCTGACGGCAGAGTAAAAGTACGACCTGCATGGTCAGAATGCGCTGTGAAATTTTCCCCTTTGTAGCGACATCCTTTGCAAAAGAATTTATCGCGTAAGTTATGCGATTTTTATGGCTTTGAAGTTTTTTCTTCCCGAGGGCATCTGCAGCATCCCCTGCATGGTCTTTTGGGAGACCATGCCCCTTACTGCGTGATACCGTCACATCACTGGATCTTCCGCTGGTCGCAAGTGGCCCCCTTGCGGCCGCACTACTGGATTCAATCCTGCATGTCCTCGTCCTCATCAAGCTGGCGCTTGGATGAGGGCTGAGATCGAGACTTTGGCGTGGCTCGCAACATCTGCCCGATCGAGTCCATGAGGGTCTTGGATTGTTCAGCGAGGGATGTGCGGAGCGTCTGTTCGAAGCTCGTGCGCGTGGCTTGCAAGTCCTTTTGCAGTTGCTGGGAGATCTGATCTTGGACTTGCTGCTGTTGCTGGACCTTCTGCATGGTGCCCTGCATGCTCTTAACTTCTGACTGCAAGGCTGCAAAGTCACTCTGCTGTTTCTGCATCTGCTTGGATTGGTTTTGGATAGTCCGATCAAGGTCCGGAGGGATTGTGGTCTGCACTGCTTGGCTTCCTTTGGCTCGGGCCCACGGGTCGTGCAGCTGGAGGACGTCTTGGCTACGTTCCTTATCTTGGGCAACAGGGGGTACCCGAGTGCCGGCGATGATCGGGCGTGAAGCTGATGGCTTGCTCGCAACAGTCTGGAAAATGACATCATGTTCATTGAATCGGAAATGGGTCCTCGGGAGAGGGTCCGCGGTGACAACAATCCAGACTTGCCCCTGTTTCCGAAGGGTCCTGCCTTTGATCGAGAGCTTACCAAGGAACTCATTGATGTGCTCACTTTTCGCACCCGGCGGTGCGCCATGCAACTGCCAGCGGTGATTGAACGGGCTGTGGTTTGTTGGGGTGGAAAACTTGCCACGCTTTGTCGAATGCCGCATCTGGAATCCGAATGCCTCTTCCTGTCCGGCCGCGGATGCATCCCAAATGGCCCGCAACCTGACCAACCGCTGCGATTGCAGATGTGTCCTTTGGCAGCCAAAGAATGCGAAAAGCAGGTCCCTTGGTCGGCGAGGTACTCGTGGAGGAGGATGCCTGGTGGTCTTCACGTGTCTCCGTATAAACAGGTGGTGATGTGAGTCCTGAGATGTGCAAGAGTCGTTCAACTTCGCCATCTGCGATCCGAGCCCAAATACGAAAACTCTCGGCAGCGCCTGGCGCAACTTGCTTGGAGGCAGTGCGCCAGCTTCTGCCCCACAGTTCATACACCGCATCTGGATGGATCTCAAGTTGCTGAAGGATGTACTTGCCGGGCTTAGAAACGAGCTGTGTCCACTGGTCCGGGTTTTCACATTCATCTCGATGCATTGTGAAAGCAAAAATGGTGCAACTTGGGACCGGAACATCAAAACGATCTGGCTTAGCAATGCTGACTTTTCCTTCACCGAATTGTATAATCCATCCTGCAAGGATCAACTTGTTGCCGGTGTGGTCGAGAGCTGTGAAAACAACCTTCTCACAAGGTCGCTTTGGGGCAGGCACGGGTTCCCGGAGCACAATCAGGGCGAGTTCATGTTTGCACAAGGGTTTGGCTTCCTGAGGCAGGTGCTGCATGGATTCGGGTAACGAAGTGTACACCCCCTTCCCAGCAACTGTGAAATGTCCTCCTATGGCAGCGTGCGTGCCATCTGCATTCAAGAATGTCCCTTCTTCAATGCTGAGGTCTGTAAGCTCAAGTTGTCGCACTGCAGGTCTAGGCTTGTTCTGCCTGGTGGGGAAGAGATTGGAGAGGGCGACATTGTGTTGCTTGGCGTACTTGCGAATGATGGCACAAGTCTGTCTGCTGTCTGGGGCGCTCTGGACACTCTTATGTTGCTCCGGGGTGAGCAATGCAACCAAACCCTCAACATGTGTGGCAACTGCTTGGGCCGGTTGGCCTTGTGCAACAAGGGCATCGACGATGATCTGTTTGGTGGTGCCACATGTACCGTCTTTGGTACCACCATGCAACCTGCGGGTGATGGTGATGCAGTCTTGGTTCTGCACCTGATGCTGATGCAGAGTATCATCTGGCCCAATGCACACTGCGCCCCGGTGGGCTTTCCATGCTCCCGCAACAACATCTCCTCCTACGTGGCGGACAACTGCGCCAATGCTGGCTTGCAACGGGGTTCTGATGGCGTGGGTGTTGCCGTTGATCCTAACAAAGATCTGTATGACTGGCCCAGGCGCAGTCGCAGTGATGGTTTCCTGATCTCCGATGTCATGTGCACACAAGGTGTCTGCTGGCGCAAGGATCTGGGCTCCATGCCGGACTTCACATCTGGTTACCGCAAGATCGACCCCGATCTGCCATAAGGTATCCCTTACTGTGCTCCACGGGTGCACCTTGACGGTCTGAGTACCGAACCAGCTGCGAATGTGGATACAGATTCCCTTGGGGGTCTGGCTTTGCATCAGTGTTGCACGCCTGACTGATGACCTGAACATGCGCATCAGTAAGTGGTACCTGCGAGCTGGTGGAACGTGCGTCCAAAAGGTTATATTTGCCCCCATTTGGCTCTCTCAAGGTAATTGTGATGCAATCCTGATCACGGATGTCGTGGGCTCTTTGCCTGGCAATGTGCCTTCCATGTCCCTCCAGGCGCGTCAAAGCGGATGCATGAGACTGCCTCTTGCAAGGTGGCATGTGGTGCAACTCGAACTATCTTGGTGCCATGCGGAGTGCGGAGGAAGATCTGGAGGCTCTCACGCCCCCCGGAAATTACCTGCACATCCTGGGCTCCCTGGTCAGAGCCAGACACATCAAGCATGCTATGCGCTTCCGCTAGAACAACTTTGCCGTCTGCACTCCAAACTCTCAGGCGCGTGCCTTGCGAATTGCACCCATCGTGGATGGAGAACGGGATCGTGGGAGAAACCTGAGCGACCTGGTTCCTAGGGTCAAGTCGGGACAGCAAAATGCGCAGATGCGGCACACATTGCACACTCAGAAATGCGTCTGCGAAGAGCTGGCTGTCAGGTTCGAGGAATCTGGTGTACGTAGAAACCCTCGTGTTCTTCACGTGATCCCCAAAGGGGGTTTGCGCAAGTACCTCATTCACGGATGTTCCTGGACAAACCTCAACCTGTTGGCTCGGCGCCCCTTCTCCATAGACCCCGATGCAGATCCTGTGAGGTAAGGGTCCCGGCAAGATAGTCTTGATGTGGTACTTCAGGGAGCGTTCCTCGAGAACAATGTGCTGCTGTTCTGCTGTGAGCATGTCCGCACGGAAGGCCTGAACAACATGCTGAAAATTCTGAAATCTGCAATCATGCTGAATCCCCGACTCCTGTACCAGTGCCCAAATGGCTGCCAAAGCGTGGATCTCCGTGACACTGTTGCCAATGAGCGCACTTGCTGCTTCGACATCCTTTGGCAACACAAATCCGGAAGTGATTCCCATGGCCACCAAGAGCTCATAAGGGGCAAAGAACCGAGGCATGTTCCATTCATCCAAGCGAAGGTTTCCAAGGATTTTCCCCGTACGGAAATTGTGCTGCTTGGTATAGCTGCTGCGCATGATGGTGGTGCCCGGAATGGTCTGATTGGGTCCTACAAGGCGGTTGTGAAGCACCTGTTCAGGGGAACTGGCCGGGCAAGGTGCTCTACTGACATCTGTGTACTGATTGAGGATGTTCTGCTCCAGGGTGAGTTGACCAAACAAACCAATGTGTGTCTCCTCGAACCAAGCATTAGCATCTTTCAGTTTGATCGGAGGGGAGGCAAATGCCATGCGAATGCATGCGATATCTGAATCTGAGAGCTGACCTTTCGCCCCAGCTGACACTGCCAAGGCCATGAACCGTCTGCGAGAGGATGGTACAATGGCGTCGCACTGTAGCACACGTGCGAATTTCAGAGCGAATCCATGTTGCACCAGGAGGTCCAAAAGGGGGATCTTGAATTCAGCCTTCTCCCAAACCGGTGGCGCATTTTCAAGCAGCAACCATCTGATCCGCATATTTGCAGCATATCCCAGAGCATCTTTGAGTGCCCAGCCGCCTGGGGTGTTCCATCCGGCCTGATTGCCTGCATGACTGAACGTGACGCATGGCCAACTGAGAGTGATGGCATTGCAACCCATCAGGGATGCTGCCATCCAGACGTCTTTCTGTCCCACATCCGCGCATACCACTGCTGGGATATCCGTGAGGAGCTCTGGGGTGAGTGGTTCCTGGATGTATTGGTGTCCATGGTTCTCAGCATAAAATCTGCAGGCGACTGGATCCAGGTCAATAGCAAATGCACTTCGAATAGGGACACCATGGGTGCACATCCATCTGCTTGCAAAGGTCCATCCACTAATACCCCCGCAAAAGGGAACAAACAATCGCAATTCCGTGATCTGGTCAGCTTGTTGCAAGAATACTGAGGATTCCGTGGATAACCAAATCTGATCCATGCAAATCCTGAGATGTTGATTCTGCATGACTTGAGCAAGGCTCTGTTGATCAAAGCAAGTTGAAACTTACAGTGGCTTGGGATCCAAATCTTGGTCAGGGATGGGCATTCACAGTGAGCCGAGAAAACCTGAAAGTCATCACAACTCTGCAAGCGTTCGAACAACTGGACATCCCGAACGACGTGCACATGGGTCCATGGAAACTCAACATAGTTCCACGTCAGCGATTTCAGTCTCTTGTCCCCCTTGGGCTTGGTGCCCTCCAGGAACCGCTTCAGGCCGTGGAGAGGTGCATCTGAATAAACCTGAAAATCTGGAAAATCCTCTTCCCGCAGATCATCAAGGTTCCAATAACCGGCCGTGGCACGAATATCGAAAATCGGTACACATTCATTGCTGGTCGTCGGCGTCAGGAGGCCCGGCTGTGTCACTTTGTGTTGCTGAGGCAAGGGATGCCCCGTCTGAACAGGCTCACAGGAAATGAGGGTGCTAGTGTCAGTCCAACATGGGTGGTGATGAGAGTGCTCATGCAAGGGTCTGTCATGCTGCGTTCCGTCTGCCACATGCCATGCCATGCTAACAAGCTCCCCACTGGTCGGTGGAACTTTTGAGCCCAGTGTCGCTGACGAAGGTAGTGTCATTCTGGTGGCTGACACCTCTGAACTGCTCTGCTTTGATACCAAGACTATTTCAGGCGGTCCAAATCCGATACATAATGTGCAGCCCTTTCAGCTTCAGGAACCAATAGAACATCTCCTCGTCCCTGTGGTTCGCGCTTTTGAACCTCACATTTGTAAATTTAGGAGCGGCAACAACTTCATCATAGGTGGGCGGAATTGGAATATTCTGCTCGTCGACTTCGGTGAAAATCCAGTCGTCCCTCCCGTTGATTGCGATGTAGGGACAATAGATTCCGCCACCTTTGCCAGCTTCCTTGACCACATCTGTCTCGTTGTTGGCGAAGACTTTCCACACTTTGAAAAGCACGATGCCAATGAAGCCAGAGAGGTATGATGCCTCGCCGGACTCATCAACGCAGATGGCTTTGACTTGCAGGAGGTGTATTGCGTCCGCATCCTCTTCGGGATTGTCCGGGCAAACTCCCGCATCTTCGTCGTCGATGTCCGTCCCAATGTCCGATGGGAGGTACGACCTGTCTGCGGATCGTCCCTCGCTCATCTCATGGGTGTCGGGTCGTTCTTCCTCGGCGACGATGCGCTCAGCATCTTCCTTTGCTTCTCGCTGAGCTTACTTCACTTCCTCCGTCACATTTGCAGCGTCGGGTGGTTTGGGCTCGTCCTCATCCACATGGATCACGAACTTGCCGGTGGAAATGAGCTCACATTCGCATGCCGTGCAGTAGCAAAATCCCCTTGGAATGATGATAGCGCACGCTGGGCATACTCTATTGGAAATACTTGATGGGTCGTCCTCGCGGTAGACGATGAATCTGCTGAGCAAATCCCTGATCTCGACCAACGAGTTGTTCAAAAGCTCGGGCTCCTCGACGTTTTCGCAAGCCTTGACGACCATCTTCCTCAGGATGTTGGCATCCGCGGAGTCTTCGTCGTCCAGGAAACTGTTGAGGTTCCCAAGAAAGTCCGCTGGGGTCACGCCCACAGCGTCCTCGCCTAACCTCTTTGATAGGTCCTTTCTTCATGGACTTGAAACTCCAGATTGCCCTGATCTCTTTGAAGGGAATGGTCTCGAAGGCGACGATCGTCCCTCCCGATGTGACCCCTGACTGGTACACGGACAATGTCCTCGTTGGCACGTAGATGGCGATGAGGTCGTCCCCCTCTTTGATATCGTTCAATGCGGTCTTGGTCGAGATGTTCTCACTGTCCCAAGGTGCAAATACTCCAAAGTGTACCGCCAATCTTCGTGCACTGTTATTGCCGCCTGGAACAATACCTCTCAAGATGATACCTTCCAGTGCTGATGGCTTTGTCACGTGGAATGCTCCGCCCAAGCAGTCAGACATGTTCGGGAACAATATGTTGCAAAGCTCAGCAGGACGAGCGAAACCGAAGTCCGAATGTCCCGACGATGCTCAAATGCACCATGGTTGCCACCAACCTTCGTGCTCGCGACGAACCCAGTCGATGTTGTCCTTTGTCCATCCAGCCGCTATGAGACCCGTCACGTCATCGAATCATTGTCGATTTCCTGATCGAATCTTGCTGCAAGAATCGGCAGTCTGGGTTTCCGTGCTCTGCGATCATCCGATCTGACGCACTCGGCGAAGATTTGAAATCTGCCGCTCTTGTCATACCGATCCTGCGGGAACGTATCCTCGCGTGGCCGATGTCCACCCATCCTCCACCATTGCAAGGCATAGCGTTCCTCCTCCTTTGGCCGATTTGATGGCGTAGGACCTTCACCAGTGCTTTTGACGTCCAGTCTAAGTCGTTGTGGTGAATGCGGGATCCAAACGCTGCGCACGTTCATGACTTCCAAGTGTAGTCCCTTTGGCAGTGTGTGGGTCATACACGAATACCGAATTCCCTTGCACACCTCCGCATACTGCCTCATCGCCGGGTTGGGGAATCACAGAGGGGCTTGCTCCACCAAACAAATCGAGCATGTTGTTGTACTCCTTCAGGTTCCGTTGGGATTCGTGTGTAGGTCAAGCTGACCAACGTGGAGCTCTCCTCCTTCAGCCATGTCAGCCATCTCGGGGAGGCTCAAAGCGTAATTGTACTTGTTGAACTCTTCCCTTGGATAGAAGATCGGCTCCTCCGTTCCCGGTTGATGGGGTTTCTCATGAGGTTTGCTGGACATCGGCTCAATCTCTTCATCATCATCTGGAACTTCCTTCCATGTCGATGTCTTCATCGGATGAAGGATGTCCTTCCGGAAGAAACAGCAATTGAATCTTTCCACGCGCCAAGTCAGATTCCGTTGCTCTTGCAGTATCTTTGCACGTCCCCTCATGGGATTCTTTTCCGCACGTGATGCAAACATTGAGTTCGCCAGCGCGATCGCAAAGATTCTCGAACAACCGCAACAGCTCTGCTCGTCTCGTGGCGATGTCCTCGACTCTCGAGTGTTTGGCTTCAGGCTCTTCGACGTGATCGGGTTCACAAGCACGATCAGCCTCGTCCTCATGATCGGACTCGCCTGCTTTCCTTTTCTGGCCTGATGAACTGGCTTCCTCGATATCGATGAACGGATTCGAGTACTTCAGCTTGTCCATGATGTCCCTGACGTTCTTGTTGGGGACCTCCATGTACTTCACAGCGCCATTTCTTTTCTGTTGAGGCCCGTCATATGTGTGGTCATGTTCTCCCTGACGAACTTCAGGAATGTGGCTTCCAGCATTGGTCGGTATTGGCAAACGTTCCCCCACTTTGGCAATTCCTGTCCGAAGTAGGATATGACGTCGAAGAATCCGAGAACGGTCTCCAATCCATCTCCCAACTTCTCTTCATTGCCGGTGGAGAAAACACGGTACGCCTGCTCCTGACCGACGAACCAACGCATCCACGAAGCGTATACAGCGTTTCCGTAGTCACGCCATACACGGAATTTGGTCTTTCTCTCTTTCGTTCCATCGGATTGGGTGACGATGTACGACAGCTTGTCGACCCACAGTTGCTTCCCATTGCTACTGCGGAAATAGTCAGCAAAGGCGTCTCGATCGAGCGTGATGCCTCCGATCTGCGACAGCTCCTTCGCGAACTTCTTGTTGAACAGATTCACGATGAGGTGTTGTACAAAAGCATCCATGTCCCCGTCGAATGTGTTCTCAAGCTCGTTGATGTCACCGAGCACCAGGCTGCATTCAGCAAAGAACCTTTTCACGGTCAGCTCCCTTGTACATGGTATTCTGCTCGATTAGCCCGTTGGCGTGGCAATTGATGCATGTATCTGCATTGTACAGTTGGTCGGCAATGGTTTGAGCTCCCCCCGTTTGACATTGTGTGCAAATTAAATCTGCAACGTCCTCGAGGAGATACCACTTCGAAAGCATGTCATCGCCGTCCGCTGTGTCAAACGCCTTGCCTTCTCTTCGTTGCTCTTCATGGTACTTCTTTTGCTTGTTGAAGTGAGCAGTGAAGTCCGGCTTGTAGTGATAGCGAACGTTACCACCTGTTGCGCCCTGTGGCACATTGAACTGCAGTGGGGACACGCCCACACATGCATCTTCCAGGTCGGTAACTGTTTGTGCGTCAAGCGAAAGCACGTCCATGATCATCTCGACGATCAGCTTCTTTTGCAACACATAGAAGAGTTTGGATTCTCCGGCGCTGCTGTAGTTGCGATCCGTCAGCCCAGATACTTGCTTCCAAATGAGGTCATTGTCGGTGACAATGACGCCCGCATTCGCGCGCACCTCCATCACTTTTATTGCGGTCAACATCAGGTTGCCAGTGCTCTGATGGAATTCTGGGTGGTTGTTGATACTCACGAATACTCCTCCGCCGCACATGCTTGATAGTTCGCTCAGAACTTCGAGCACTCGTAGTTGGCGTTGATCTTCCACTCGAAACCTTGCTTGTGGATGCAGTCATACAACGACATCCAAATGTGTACCGAGCAGTTTGCAACGGGTTGCATCCACTTGCCGCCACCCTTGAGCGTGTTGATCAGTCCTCTGATACGAGCAACAAGTGGGGTGTTTGTGCCACGCTTCATATCGTCGGACGCGTAGTACGACATCTCGGTGACGTTGTTCCACCCATTGTCATGCATGTGGGATTGGAACGTCCTGACCTCTTGGTGATCTTTGAAATTCCAGCACTGGCCGTGTCGGGATTGTCATGACCGTCGATGAGAGCCTTCAACGCGATTGCTCCGGGTAGCTTTGCAGAGTAAAGACACCCTGTCTTTGCGCAGATGTATGCATAAAGTTGGGGCCAGGCGAGGTTGGGCTTGTTGAGGTAGGCGGCGACAATATGGTCAGCTTTTCTCCTCTTGTCGAAGATGAGCAATGTTGTCACCAAACGCCGCAAATACCGCTCCCAATAGGACGCAGTCTTTGACTTCCGGTCCAAACTTTGTAGTGGGCACGACGACTCCGGATTTCCTGCGCATTACAAAGCTAACCCCGGTGTTGAGGTTGCCGAAAGCAGTGCACTGTTCGATGATGGTGACCGATTCATTCACGTCATGCTTCTCCGGCATGATCCATCGGTCGTCTTCCCCTTTTGTGGAAATCTCCAGGATCGCTTGGATGGTCTGGTTGACTACCGATCCATCATCACGCGTGTTCCCAGTCGGCTGATATGACGGCACGACCAGTGGTGTCGCCGCTGGCTCGCGCTTGGTGGAACACCAGGCTGCTCACTTCCGGCGCTAGGCCTCGGCATCGCCTTGGGCTCTGGGGCAACGTGCGCTTTCCCTGAGATCCTCCACCATGCTGGTGTCCCTTCTTCGCCGAAGTTCTCGTCGAAGACATCGATTAACTGCTTGGTGTCATCCTTGGAGTACAGCAAATTGTTGGTGAAGGCCCGCTGTTGCTGTTCATCTTTGGTTTGGTTGTCCTGAAGCACGATGAACGATTCCCACATCAGGCGATTCGCGGTTTCCCTCGTGCGATCTTCGCCACGCGGTGCAACAGATATGGCGTACATGTTGATGGCCGGGAGCTTCGACTCCCACGCCTTAGGGAATGCTTGTTGAGGTTGTTGAGTTGTGCTTCGACTTCCCTGACGATGGTCTTGTCGCCACCAACGTACCCGACTCTCTCACGATCGCTTCCCCAAAGATCTCTCTGAGTCTTGCATGTAGGAATAGGACACATCCCATAGCAATTGACGCAGCAATCAAGGCATCGGGGGATAATGGGAATCTGCTTGATCTTCCCAGTGATCGTCAGCTCCAAGATGTTCTTGATCGTGCGTCGGGGTTCGCGTCTGGCAGCAAATGCCACGTACTTGGCGGAGAGGGTGAGCAATTCTTGGTGTATCTGCACGCATTCATGGTTCCTTCGGACTTCATCCTTGTCCAGGACGCCATTGACCACAGCGCATACCCTCGCTTTTGGAGCGCAATAGGTCTGAACCCAGTATGCATCCCGAAACGTGGTAAACCTCTTTTCGCTCTTGTTCGCGCCGGTCCATGGCGCTCATGGAAGTATCGGTAGACATCGCCGACGGTCTGGTCCTCGCTAACAACGTTGGATCGAGGTTGTCCGTCGATGTCCTTCGTGAGCGCTGTCATCAACTCCCAAATGTTGGTGATGACCTTCACGACCTCGGGGTCGATGAAGTGCTTGAGGATGGGTGCGGCCTTCTCCTTCATCGAGCTCTCAAGGCCACGACAGCGAGCGTCTGCGTCAACCTTCTCCCTTTCCCACAGAAATCATTCCACTTCATCAAACATTCCCGTTGGGAGAGAAAGTTCATGATTGCCTTCACGAAGTCGCTGCACCAGGATACCGAGTATCCGGAGCCCTTTTGGACTTGTGTGGTCCTCATGGAGAAGTACGCAGATGTAGCGTACAATGCAGGAACGCCGGCCTCCGCAATCCACCTCGCTGCAGTCGATTCCGAGCATTCTTTGTCGATTCTTGGGGGGGCCTACCCACTCGTATCCCCGCCACATACTTTTCAACCAATGATGCGCAATAGAAAGCCCCATGTCTAGCCTTCGATGGAGAAACGAAAAGGTACTCTTCCGAGTCGATGAAGTCATCCCCCATCTTGAAGATTTACAGCTCCGCGATCCAGCAAAGTCGTAGACCAAGGAATATGCAAAAGCACCACTGTAGAAATGATCCAATCACTCCAGATTTCCCTGATCCGGATGGGGTACACGACCACCACCCTTCAACAGGTAGTCCAGATGTCCCTGATTCAGGTGGGGTACACGACCGCCACCTTAATCCGAGAGCGATACGCAACCAACACTCACCTTGTCCTCTTCGTCTTGAAGCAGAAATGAAGCTGCAATGTGTACGAAGGGTAGACGGCGATGTGGAGGTAGAAGATCTCTCACCTTGCAGTTTCCTCTTCTTCTCAGCGAAACCTTTGAATATGCAAGGCGAAGCCAGGTTCACTCCATGATGTCGCGAACATTTGGCTCGAGCAGCAAAACGGCGCAGAATAGCATTGACAATTAATGAAGTGTACGGTTGGGTATCCTTGGTTTCCCTACCGGCGCAAGGTCCATGACTATGGTTGCCATTGCACTTCTTAGCAAGAGATTCCCCCAGGTCAAAGTTCCAAGAAATGACACGCCAGGGTTTCCGAATCGGCAGGGGTTTCTTGGCACACCTTTGCTTCAAGCCGCACCCGTCAAATTTGTCAAGAGACGGCAAGGTGACGTCCCGTGGGACGCTGTGCACCGAACCCTCAAGCTTTAATACCAACCACGTAGAAAGGTGTATACGGACGATGCCGTTATAGCCGAACCCGTGTAAACGTTGTAAGGAAGAAGGAATGATAATCACACCAGTGGTCCTGACGAAACGGCGCAAGCAGTTGTTTTGCTCTTAATGCCGATCACGTAGGTCTGCAGTCACACATCAGATCTTGAACCTCAATTGTGTCTTGAGCCAAGTGGCAATCAATGGAACTTGGGAAGCAACACCAACAAGGACCTCAGAACTGCTACCCAATTTCGGCACGGGGCCTAGAGGGTTTTAACATCCCCCATTTGGGTCGCATTGTTCATCATGCGGTCCAAACACCACAAAACGTTCCACTGGCCACGGCTTCAACTACGAAATCGTGTCGTGCATTCTTTTACTTGCTATCACTACACCGTTCATTCGCTGTGAAACATGCCGGGTTCGATTGTACGAAAAGTGAAACATTCATCCTCCAATCGAAGCACACATCCATATGCAGGTGTATATAATACACTGTGGCCACTTCACTTGACCGCCAGTGAACATTCCAGCTGCCGCATTTGCGCATCGCGCAGCTGTCATCCATAAATGGGTTGGCCACAAATGTCCACCATGCGCGCCCGCTTGTGATCGGTCTGCATATCCCCGGCAAAGAAACATCGGTGAGTAATCAATGCAAATCATAGCCATTCCAGATACCATGGACAATGCATAAATAATGAAAAGATATCATCTATAAGGTAATAATTCCATCCATGAATATCCAGAGCGTCATAGTCGTCGGAATATGTAACCATGTACACATCCATTCATCTTGGACACATGAATATAAATCATGACATAAGTCGTTCCACCGGAACAGTGTCGATGTGACGCAAGTAACAGATGGGGACTGGCCCACATCGTACCGCAATCATCATCTTCACGAAGCATACCTGTCCCCGATGGACAGCCTATGGGTACGTCGGCGGAACTCCTCGTCCAAGTTCTTCTGGGCTTCTCGTGCCCGGACACACTTCTTGTTGTAGTCCTCTGGCAACCAGTGCCCTTTCCGAAGGCACCAATCCAGCAGGGGTGTGTCGCAATTGTTCGGGTCGATGGCCGAGATGATGGCGCTCACGTTGACCGCGTAACCATGCTTGCCAAGGTTTAGGCCATCCCTCACGAATGATATATACTTGCAGTTGAAAGCTAGTGCAAAACATCTGAAAATGATATCACCCACCGGGTGCACTCGGTCCTTGACCAGGAGCTTCATTTCTTCCTTGGTGACATCGAGGATTCTTGCTGCAATCCACAGCTTGTAGAATGTGTATAGTCCCTCGCATTTGTTCAACCATCATACGAATATATTCGTCACGCTCCTCAACCGATCGGAAGGCTCTTGTCCGAACATTCTCCGATTGAGAAATCTTCGTTATTGTTGATGGCAAAAGTATACCTTCCTGATCATGCTCAGTGATGTTGGGGTACCTCCTGAAGTCATTGTGATAAGGGCAGCCCGGATTCCCTTCGAGTCCGGCATTCATCGTTCTCTCCTCACCACCTTCAAACATCCCCCACATCTTGGACAGCTGGAGTGCGATAAATCCTGCCATGTACTGAGCCTCACGCGGCTCGTCAAGGCAGATCGCCATCCGTTGGGAACTTATAATGTCCCGTGACGCCAGATCGGTGTCGCGGTAATGCCAACCGCCGTCTTCTTCTTCTGACGCATAGCCGGATGTATATCCTTGCGTGTCCATGTCGTCATCTTCTCCCGGAACTTCCTCCGCTTCGTCCTCATCCTCCCTGTGCTGCCGCATCGTGGTTAGCTTCTTCCTGTGCACGCCTGGCATCTCCAGAGACGTTGGGGTTTTGGTTGTCCTCCTCGTCATCGGAATTGATGTGAATGCAGTATCTTCCGATGGAGATCAGTTGTGCTTCGCATTCCAGGCATAAGCAGAAGCAGGTGGGGATCGCGGTCGCACATGATGGACATATCCGGCACCTCAGTCCTTCCCATGTCTCGTCATTCAGGATGACGACTTTGCTGATTTCGTCCCGGACCTCGTTGACCTGTGCATTGAACTCTTCCATCTTGTTGATTCGATAGAGTTCGCAGGCACGATTAACCATGTCAACGATGTAGTGCAGATTATCGGCACCTGTCTCGTCTCCGGCATCCTCTCGCTGATCTTTGCGACGTTCTGGAGGAACATCGCAGCCGACTCTTGGGACGAGTTGACAAAGCCAGGGCAGATCTCGTTCTCCACACACTTCGAGTACGCCCTCTTGATGTCAGCGTACTCCAGGCGCTTCCCTCCGTTGCTTTTGCCAATCCAAATGGACTTGACCTCATAGAACGGGATCACGTCAAAGACCATGAAAGTCCCATTAGCCGCGACTCCAGCCCCATACCGCGCGAGGGTTGCACTGGGAATATAGATGATCGCAATCGGATCCCCTCTCCTCACGTTCCGTAGCGTCGTCTTCGTCGCCACGTTCATCTCATCCCATGGAGCAAACGCCCCGAAGTGCAGTGCTAGCCTGTTACCGCCATCGATTCCGCCGGGGACTAGCCCACAGCGTACGATGCTTGGCAGGTTTTCCACATACGTCACATGGAATGCTCCTCCGAGAGTATCACCCATTCTTGCGGAATACCTATTCGCCAATGCGGACGAGCTCATGAATCCAAAATCACTGTGACCGGTTGTGACTCGGATGCACCAAGGTCTGTACCATCCATCGCATCTGTTGAACATCCTGTCGATGTCGTCCCGATCCACGCCAGCCTTGGTCATTTCCTCCCTGGCTGCCCTCGTGTCGTTCGGGTTCATGATGCTCGGAAACCTTGCTGCCAAAACCTGGAATCTCGATTTTCTGCTTCCGGATTCCTGCCACTTGATCACCTCCATGATGCCCATGTATCGTTTCGCTCTCGTGGTGTATGGTGGGAATATGTCGTTGTTCCGGTCGTCAATGACAGCATCAATGTCGACCCATCCACCCTCGTCGCACCTGAAAGCACTTCCTCGGCAATTGCCGATCTTGTGTCGAAGGACTCTGCATAGGTCGTGAGATAGCTGGTTTGCTTGGTCCCTTGTGTAAATACCGAGCGATCATCACCAATCCTGCATAGTGGAGCACCGTCGAAAGGAGCAATGCAAAAGTTGACACTCTTGCCAAGTTGCATCACGTCCACTTGCTCAAGGATTGCACCTCTGGGAAAGTACCTGGGGTCAACAATAGACGCGTATGCCCGTGGCATATGCACTTCAATCATGTCGCCGTACTTCGGGATGTAGCACGGGATGGTGTCGCATCCCATCTCAAGCGTCTTCTTGAATGTCCTGCTGTCCCCGCACGGGTTGTATGTGAGGTCGACGCCACCACATTGTAGCTCTCCTCCCTCAGCCGTGTCAGCCATCTCCACCAAATTAATAGTGTAGCTGTACATCTCAATTGTTTCTTTCCCTGCTTGTCCTCCTTTCTTTCTTTCCTTGGACGTTGATGAGGACGGTTCCTCCGTATCCCCCATGTCTTCATCAGATGAAATAGGGTCACTGCTGAGTAGCTCACGGAGCACCTTCATCGCCTTCTCATTTCCAGCAGCCTCCTCAATGTCCTTGCAGTCGCCGTCGTGGGCCAGGTTCGCGCACTTCTTACAGATCCCCATATCTCCCATGCACTTCTCCATTGACTCCAGGAATCCTAGTGCCGCTCTCCGCCCGTCGATCACTCGCTGCTTCTTGTCTTCCTTCTCAGTATTGGTTTGAGAACTTCGACTCGGGTCTGGTGCTTGACCAAGACCCTCATCTTCGCCCTCCGTGGCCTTTCTCTTGGAACCTTGTGCAGAGGGCTCGGTGATCAGGGATCGTGGATGTCTGGGCTTGACCTTGTTCATGATGTCAAGCACCTCCTTCGTGGGCACGCCGAGCTGTGCGGACGGTTTGTTCCGCTTTCTGTTCTGGCCCGTCGTGTGGGTCACGTTCCCAGCGAGGTGTCGCACTATTGACTGCTCGAACTCCCTCTTGATCTTCCATGCATCCTTCCACAGTGGCAGTTCGTGCTGGAAGTACGACATCACCTCAAAGAACCCCAACACCATCTCGACGACGTCTCCCAAGGATTCCTCGTTCGTGGTTTGTCCCAGGAGTTCATACATCGTTCCTTGGTCGAGCACACTCTTGATCCAGGACGAATATGCCACATTGCCAAGATCCTTGCCTATCAAGAAGATGGACATCCTCTCCTCGACTCCCTCGGAATTCTTGCACACGATCACATCCCGGGATGCGCACAATTGCTTCCCGTGACCGTTGTTGTAGAACTGTGCTGCTTGATCCACAGTCATGCTCACGAATCCCACGTGAGAAAGCTCCTTCTTCAGCTTTGAATACGCGAGCTCCCGTATGATCGTGATCATGGCCTGGATATTGTTGACGTCCACCATGAGGTTTTGAAGGTCGGGGATTGCCACCACGCATTCCGCGAAGAGGCGCGTGTACATTTTCTTCCCCTCGACAGACATTGCAATACCGTTCGTGTCCGCGTTCCAGTTCGCGCAACAGTTCACGCAAGAAGAGGGATTGTACTTCGACTTCGGTCCGAGCACCTTCGACTTGCTCATCTGCATCTCTTTAGCGCAAAGTTCGCAGATAAACTTGCTGAGCTCCGTGACCGTATACCATCGAAGACGTTGATCACCGGCATCGGCTTTCCCAAAAGCATCCTGCTCGCCGTGTCCTTCATCTTGCTGCTCTTGTTTCCTCTTCGACTGTGCAGTGAAGGTCGGCTTGTACTCGAATTTCACCTTCGATTCCTCCATGTTCTTCGGGATGTTGAATCGAAGGTCGGGCTCGTTTATGCACGTCCCCTCCAGCTCACACACAAACGCGTTGCTTGGTGCGACCGCATCGATGGATTTCTCAATCAGCAGTCGCTTCAGGAGGAAGTGTTGCAAGTTCGAGCTCCCAGGGATCTTGTAGTTCTTTCCTGTGAGCGCATGGACCACGCGCCACAGGCGATCGTTCTCGGTCACCAGCGCGCCTGCCGCCTTGCAGATCTCGCTAACCTTGTTGGCGATCGTCCCCAAGTCCCCTCTTCCACCATGGAAAGCAACATCGCGATTCACGCACACCACGACCAGGCCCTTGCATGTGTTGACGAGGTCAGATATCGCCTTCTGCAGGGAGTCGATGATGGGGTTGGCGGTCACCTGCCATCCGCATCCTCTCATGCACACCCAATCATATAGCGACATCCAGATGTGCACCGACATTGGTGAGTCATCCATGTCTCGCCTCCGCCGTTCAGCGATGAGCTTATCCAGCTTCTGCAATCGGGAGATGATATTCAACGTGTCGTTGGGTGAGGAGACTTGCTCACTCGACCCATAGTATGATCTCTCCTCGATGTTTGTCCATCCCTGTTCGTTGACCATCATCTGGAAGGTCTTCGTGCTCCCTTTCGAGTTGACGGCCCTCAGGGGCCAATCCAGGACCAAGAAGCTCTTCTTGTGGATCATCATGTCGCGAATCGTCGCCTCGCCAATGGGGCTCCTCTTCTGCCTATTGATAATCCGGTTCAACTGTCCAGGTGCGTTGTCCGGGTTCTTCTCCGCCTGAATCAACGCGTTGATGGCTTTGGCGCCCGGAAGGCGTCCAGTAATCAAGCATCCTGTTTGGGCACACAAGAAAGCATACAGCTGCAGCCATGCCGCATTTCCCTTCCCAACATAGGAAAGAATGATCTTCTCCGCGCTGGTCTTCTCCTCGAAGTGCAATAGCGAAGAGGTCAGGCATCTCAGCATACACTCCCAATATGTTGCGTTCTTGCCTTCTGCAAGACACGGCCCAAATACAGTTTGTATGATTGGGTACCCCGTATTGTTGTCTATGTTGAATTTCACATTGACAGTCGCGCCGCCCAATGTGGTACCCCCTTCGAATGAAGTGTAGGTATCGTGTCCAGCAGTTGGGTTGATAATTACCCATCTGTCGTCGTCACCGCCAGAGTTCATTCGGAAAATGGAGTCGATGATCTCGTTGTCGATCTTGACAGCATCGCTGGCTTGCGACCCCCCACTTGGAGCTCCCGGCTGGGGGACTGGCCCACCAGCGGTTTGGCTCCTTTGTCCGGAGCTTGATGCCGACTTCTGCTGTCGCTCCGTCTTCCGCGGCGGCTCCGTCTTCGATGAGCCCATCACCCACCATGTCGGCTCTTCCCCAACCACGAAATCCTCGGGGTACTTCTCCAGTTCCCTCTCGATTTCATGAATCGTGCAGTATTTATTCTGGAAGAATTCGATCATGACGTCCTTCTCGGCCTTCTTCTCGATCTCCTTCATCCAGCTTACCCACTTGCGCCGATCTTGGTTCTCAGCGGCCCTGTCAGCCGCGTGCGGTGCCAAACTGATGGAGTTGATGTTCATCGCAGGCAGCTTCGACTCATAGATCATATCGATGCACCACAGGAAATCCCTGGCGTACTCAATCTCCCGGTAGAGATCGTTCAGCTCCCTTTTGTCTGGACGGAAATAAGCTGTATACGACTGATCTTTGGAGTCCTTCTCACCGAGCAATGGCTGCAATCTCCTCATGATGAAAGAGACGCACATGAGCGAATTGACCGCTCCGATGCACGCGTCAGAGATGTCACTGGGGGTTGACCCACAGATCATCCAGCGCAAGAGGTTGTTCTGGCTGGCATTCTCATCCCTCCTCAGTGCATATGCGAGGTTCTTCATCGATGCCTGCAGCTCATTCTGGTAGACCAACCCAAGGTCCCAATTCTTCTGGTAGTCGTCCTTGGAACCACGACCGTAGGAGTCGATCTTGGGAGCCATTGATCACGCTCAACGTGAACACTTTCCCCCAGTTTCGATCTCTGTATCTTGCGATTCTCCGGTCGTGCCTCTCAAACTCTGCAGTTGTCTGGAACTCCTCAGAGCTCCTCCACCTTCTCGATGACGATGCCCTAGATGACTCGTCGTTGATGAATTCTTTGTACACCTCCCCAACCGGGGTGTTCTGGTGGAATGCTGCTTTGAACGACCGTTCATCGTTGTCCTCGGCCACGCCTAATGCGAGATCCCAGATGTTCGCGATTGATCTCAACATATCCGCCCCTTCCATGCAGTACTTGGTTACGTTGAGCAACTCGGGGTTCTTCGCCAGCATCGTTGCCTCACCGCAAAGTTGGTTCAGCGCCGACACGATCTTCTTTCCCTTGCTGCAGAATTCCCTCCATCCAAGCATGCATTCGTCGGCAGAAAGCTGTCCGAAAACTTTGCTGATGAACTCTAGGGCAACCCTCATAGACTGCCCTTCACCTTTCATCATCCCGCGGCCCTTGGCAGAATAGTACGCTGAGTATGCATAAATAGCGGGGACGCCGATGTCCTCGATCCACTTCACGCACATACCCAGGTCACTGTTCACCTCCATCCTCTTGGGCATCCTCTTGCCATCCTCGACAAGAAGATTGCCGCTTGCCTAGATTTCCCGACAGGCACGCAGAAGAACTCATTCGTATTGACGACATTCGGATTGGCAGTCATCTTGATGATATTCTCCAGAACCAGGAAAACCCAAAATAAGCAGCTGCAAATGAAGCCACGGAATTGTCCCAATATGATCCCAGCTTCAGATTGAGGTGACGAACTCGTCCAGCTCCTTCTTGAAGCTTGGGGTTCGGGACTGACCCAGCTCCCCGTATGCACCAGAGGTTCGGGACTGGCCCAGCACCTCGGTTGTGCAGTTGGGGTGGTGCAGATTTCGCTCGCAGTAGCTTGGTGCTTCCGCGATCTCCTTCGCGTAATGCAAGCAAGAGCGAGTTTCAACGGTGCCGGTTTGAGGCACCTTGCTCGAGCACGAAAACGGCGAAGGATCACACCCACAATTATAGACGTGTACAACTGGGTTTCTTTGGTTTCACGACCAGCACAAGGTCCATGCTCATGGTTTCCATTGCATTTCTTAGACAACGAGCCACCAAGTTCAAAGTTCCATGAGACAACTCTCCATGGTTTCTTGATTGGCATGGGTTTCTTTGCATATCTTTGTTTCAAGCCATAGCGACACCCATCAAACTCGTGACTAGTCCCATCATGCACAACCTCATGCAGTCTCTCATCTTTCCAATAATCACAACTTCCAGGCAACTCAAACAAAATCGCAGCTCGTTTTGTCATGGCATGCCGTTTAATCTCAACGAACCGTTCAAATAATCTCCAAAATTCTCTTTGTTTGGCCTCGATTTTCTCTGCGGTGTCAATTCCGCGAGTCTTGTTGAGGCGTGCCCATGATGATCCCCCCGTGCAAGGCCCGGCGAAGAACACCAAATCGGAAGGTTTGGTAAGCACATGTCTGGCGATTCTCCCCCCGTACTCGCTCAGTAAGTCATCAACCAGGGTTATGGTGACAACCTGCGGCCCGTCATGGCGGGCAAGAGCAGTGAACCAGTTACGTGGTTCGGAACATGCCATCAGCACGATGGGCCGAGCCAAGTCAACACTGTAAAGAGTGACGACTGTGCGAGTTCTCATACCAGGAAGCGAGACATGAACAGGAGCGCGAAGCACACCACCGTCATGTTTGACCATCGCGAGTTCAATACCCGGCGCTAACTGTGGCTTGTGCTTCACCGCAATGCGATACGGAACAAAACAACGACCAGGGACAAGCTGCTCGTGATTGATATGCAGACAACGCATGAGCAATTTCAATCGGAGCAACGTTTCCAAAGCAAGGTCGTTAACACACTTCAACTCTATGCGCTCGTTCGACAGTTCTTCAACAAATGCGGCCAGCACGGACTGCATGTCAACATCCCCGGACCCGACGTGAATTGGTCGTGGTCGTGGAGACCGTTCCCGCGCCGGTGCAGCGACCGGTACGGGATGAAACTGCCAAACTGCGCGTTCAACCCAACCATCAATTCGCACACATTGTAGCCCCGGGTCAACTCTATCCTCAACTTTGAGCCATGACCCATTCTTCAGAAACCAAGTGGAACGAAGCCACTTGCTCCCAAACGGTGTCATAACCGCGAGTGGAGGTTTCACACGCATCAATCTGGGTCCCTTGGCAACAACAACCGGATCATGTCCTTCATGCTCATGTAATCCCTCTTTGGATGTTAATCCAGACCACCATAGGTCCGGGGGCATGATCGGTATGTGTGTGTACGGAAATGTTGGAACTCCGTCAACTGTCCCCGAAGCGGTCTGCATGGTCCCCTTTATGGGATCACACGTGGGTGTGAGCGCCTTGAGGGTATCCGGGTCAGACAGCAAGCTCGGGTCAAGTAGACCAATCTGCAAACATGCATGTTTCCATTTGCGCCCATCATTGAACGCCTTGGTGTAAATATCGGCCGCCATCCTGTCGGTGACCTCATACGCCAAGTACATGTAATCACGTGTGAACATCTCATGCATCCACGAAATGCTAACACCATGGCTTCTCTCAAGGTGGCGCATCGTGGGGTTTCTCCCCGATCGCACGACACCGATCATAGCCTTGTTATCGTCATAGAACACAAAGTTCGGTGACTTCTTGAGAATCCGCTCTACCAGCTTGAGAGCGGGCATACCCATCGATCTCATGGCAACATCGGCCGCAACAATCTCGGCCTCGGGAGTGGAGTGACTCACACAACCCTGTCTTTTAGAGCTGCCAGACAACGGAAACCGGGTATTAGGCCCTTGTATATTCAAGTGTCCACCGGAGGTGGAACGCAGCGAGTCAATGCATCCCGCAAAGTCAGCGTCCGCATACAAGGCCAAGTGCACATCGTCCATAGGGTCTCCAACCCAACCGACCATGCGCCAATGTTTGGTATGATGCACATAGCACATCAAGTGATGCAAACCCCGATCATCGGAGTCAGTCCACCTATGCACGTTCCGTGCTAGGCGATTCACTTGCCGCAACAAATCGAAGCGAGCAATCCGCGCACCGTACAGCAACTTCATCAGTACGCTAGCGGCATGCGGAGCAAGGTGTCCACGCACGGGCTCCTTCATGGCCAACTCAGGAGTCCCTCCCCGTTGGTCCGGCACTGTGGCAGAACCGTCGGTGGGCACAAGATTGTTACACCAATTGCACACGACTGACGGCCCCTCTCTGGCAGGCTTCCGTGAGACGTGATTCTTTGTTTCTTCATGCAACTCAGGGGTGACAACCTTATTCAACTTCACGTCGCCCGCCACTTCAAGATAGCGGTCGACACAGGAACGTAGGAACTGTTCCATGTCATAGGTCACCGTTGTTACTCGGTGTCCGTTCCCGAGAGTGACGTTTCCCTTGCTTTGATTGCAACCAAGGTACATGTCAAGTCCAGTCTCGGGCTCAATCTTCAAACGTGTACGCAACATGCTCCACCCTTGGGCAAGGTTCTTCTGCGGCCCTGCCATTTTGAAGTCGTCGACATACACAACCAGAACAAGCTGGAGCTTTTCATGAATGTACACTGAAGGCCATTCTTCGCCGATGGGCTCAAAACCAACGGCACGCACCGACTCATCGCAGTGCTGCTCCCAAAATGTTCCCGCATCTGGGTGTCCGTACAGCGCCTTCCTCAACGGGACGACTGGTCTTCTGTACTTATCCCATTTGCATTCACTTGGCACGGCCTCCGGTGGCAATTCAATCCAACACGGCGTGCCTCTCAAGGTGGCCTGTATATACGCCTGAACAGCGTCGGCCATCTGCACATCCCAGCCATCATGACAACCCAGAAAATCCGCCCAACGCGAGGCTTCAAATGAAGCAGGGGAGTTCCCCAAATCTTGAAACATCGCAGCCTCAAAGCTTTGGTTCTTCACTTGGTTCCCCAGCAACACGCCTCTACCCTTGAACTTCCTCTTTGGATCACCAACAGGCAACTGTGAGTGCTTTTCAACGCAAATGCCATGTGCGCGAGCCATGTGTATTTCCTCCCCCTTCGCTTTTGCTTCTCTGGCTACAGCGTCATATTCGCGCACCGCGCCAAGATCGAAGACCCCCTGGTCGATTAATCCCGACCACTCTTTCTTCATTGATGCTAACGCATCAGGGTTGGTCAACATCTCTTTCCGGCCTACCGGCCTGGATACTAAAGCGTCGAAGAATCGTACAACTTTCACAGCCTTCTCTCTGTGCTGTATTCGCTCAGAAGTCACGCACGGCATCGATGGGTACTTTTTGGCTTCACCGTCCTCGCCTATCGCAGGCATTGCGAGTGGCACTTTTCCAGAAACTATCTCAGCAGACTCCTCCCATTCATACCAGGTGAGGTCCGTCGATTCGTCGACCGATGGATCCGTCCCCGATGCTGTCTCAGCTTCGTCTTTATGACTCTCAATGACTGATGCAACCGCCTTCGTCCAGTTTGGAGTCGACTTTGATCGCTCCTCAGACTTGAACTTCCAGGCATAAATTACCACCAGACACTCAAATTCTTTCTCAAGCTGAACGTTTCGTCTCATGACGTCTTGGGACTGTTTGGAATCCATGAGAACAACCACCCCGTCGACAGGATTAACAACAATCCTGACCCATTCAAGCTCAGCCAAGTGCTTCCCATCCATTGGGTTCTTGATCTTTGATATGTTCTTCCGCAATCCCCAATTGTACTGCCATTCTACTCCACCCCAGCGGTTCCGAAGCATCGCTCGAATTCTCTTACCACCGGGCATCTGTAATGTCCGTGCCTCTGCCGGCGCGGAAATCTCAGACTCTTTACTCTTGGGATCTTCCTCTTTCCTTTTGCCACCGCCCTTCACCTCGGCCTTCTCTTCCTTGGTGTAATATTTACTCATCATCTTCCATTCTTCAGGAGTGAACTCCGGAGGTCTCGATGTCTTCATTAGCCTGAATCCATCCTTCCCGACAGGATACGGTCTTCCGGCCTTGTCGATTTTAACCTCCTTGCCATCGTCGTTGACGTACGTGATGCCATCCCCAGGTAGTCCAACTGACACGTGTGGAAGGTCGGACTTTACAACCTTCTCATCGCCCTTAGGGTGTCCATCTCCCTTCCCTTTTGAAGAGCTCGGTCTAGCATCTTCTTCTCCTGCATGATCCCCCCGATCTCCGGCGATTACCTCCGGGCCATCGTCGAGCAGTAGACCAGCGATCTGATCGACCTCATCGTCAAGCAGTCGCTTCTCGTCACTCTGCAACAATTCAGGCTCGTAGTCCTCATCTTCGATCAGGCGGTCACGCGCATCCAGACCGATTGCATCGATAGACATCTCTATTCCTTCCAAAGTCTCGTTGGCAACCTTGTACTTCTGTTGTATTGGGAATGTCAGAGGAGATTTCAGAATCATCCTCTCCGTCTGATGTGGCATTCTCAACCGAGGTGGAACCTTTGCCTTCTTGATGTTCAGCTCTGCACCCGCAAATGCAGTAAGTGCCCAAGCACGATACTTGTTTGCCCAATGCATACCGGTGCTCAACACATATCCAGCAAATATACCAGTTTCCCCTCTCGGCTCGAACTTCTCCCTCTTTCCCCCTCGTGCTTCGCTCGGCTTGAAGTCCACTAGCGCACCAAAAGGTATCTTCTCGCCCTTGAACTCCTCGCCATGCAGCCTCATCCATGCACTCGATCCGTTCACCTCTTCGATGTTCATGAGATGACACAGAGTGGTGATGGCTTGCACCCAATAACACGTGGGTAGACCGGCATGTACTAGACAAGCCGAAGTCTGGTCAATGATGAATTGATTTGTTCTTTCAGCAAGGGAATTGTTCTGCGGCCGTCCAGGCAGCGATAGGTCGTGGTTCAGCTTCAGCTCCACGCACGCATTGATCAGTTCCGGGCCGTCATCCGAATATACCTGCTTGATTTTCCTCCTCCCGCAGAAGTGCTTGATAGCCCTGACGACTGAGTCAGTGTCTCTTCTCGCGGTGGGATAAGCCATGATAATTCCGGTATATATGTCCCGGATGATGAGCGCATACCTGCCTTCCACTTCATGATCTCCTGATGCCGTCACAAAGTCGAACGTCACCAGGTCACCGAACGTCTTCACTTCTCTTTTGAATGCTCCCGTTCGTGATCTGAAGTGTCTCATCTTTGCCTTGACGCATGATTCGCAGAAGGGATTTCGGTATCTGTGTGTAAGCAAATGAGCTATGGAGTTGGCGTCCTTCTTGAGGACTCCCACTTTCCTCTTTATTGATGATCCTTCGTACACGTCTACTTCGATTCCGGCATCTGGATCATCTTCATCAACCTCTTCCTCGTGAGCTTCGGCATCACCATGTCGATGCGGGACTGACCCAACATCTACAGGTATTTCCTCAGCCACGGGAGGCGGACGTACCGGACCGGCTCCTCCGGGTGGCCCGAAGTCGAATGCCCCGTCGTGGTGTTCGCCCTCGGCCTCTGCGGACTCACCGACAGCGGCGGGTGTGACGTCGTTCTCATCGTCACCTCCCTGATCTGCCTCGTCGTTCGTTACCATCGCCAATACTTCCGAAAAGTGCTCCTTGAGGTCGTCTATCGTAGGGCGATGCCTGTTACTCCGAAGTTTACCATCACTCACTAGGTACGGGATGTCGTCCTTGACCTGCAAGTGCACGAATCCCTGCTTTGGCGTAACCATGAAAGGTAGTTTACCAGGCATCCAGTGAAATGCATAACCCATCTTCATGCATCTCCTCCCCACTGACAATACCGTGGGTGTCTCATCCAATACATGCGGCTCGACAGTCTCGTCCAACTCGTCCACGACTATCTTGGCCACATCAGATGTGGAAGTGGAACCATTCGCGGTCTGGAACACGATCTCGTCGTCATCTTTCACGATGTCGACACCCAGGCTCTTCGCCTTGGCTCTTCCGATGAGATCATGACCACATCCGGTGTCCATCAACCATTTCACCCGTTTGCTGATGCACGTTGACATGGCGAAAACGTTCTTCGGCATACCATGCTGTTTCTTCCAGTCGACAGCCGATTCCTTGATCTCGTCCTTGTTCCGATCATACTCGAACATTATGCTGCTCTCCTTGGTCACCGGGAAGTAGTGCTTCTTATATATATCATCCACCACTTCTCTCAGTATCTTCGCACGTATCAATGATCGTTGGACTTGATAGGCTGATAATTCACGATGATCACTGCTTTTGAACTTCTTCTCGTCGACGTACACGTACTGATAAGGCTCATTCTCATTGTCCTCATAACCGTACCATTCCCCTTTTCGTTCCCATTGCCTTCTCTCGTCTTCGAGGTAGGTGATCTCCCCATTCTCGTCGACGTCGAGCACTTCCTTGAACCACACCATTTTCTCGGGGATCTCGGACTCGCCAGACCATCTCGATGATTCGCTCATCGCGTCGTCATCGTGCTCGTGGTAGACAGTCTCGGCTTCGTCCGGTTCGACCTGATCAACGTCCTTCTTGAAGCTTACCTTCCCCGCAGGAGCCGATTGCTTCAGGACTATCGCGGGCATTGCGATGGCCCTCCTCGCAATGGCAGGCGCTGCGGCTTTGGCGGCAGCCTTTGACTTGGCTTGCGCCTTGTCATTTGACGTTGCTGGAGCTGAATTGTTCTTGATGAGCTCATGCCTATACTTGCAAGCGCTTCCCTTATCGCACTTCCCCTTCTGAAACGCGAAGCATGCTCCATCATCTCTCTTTGGTGACGATGATCTGGACTTGGATTTGCCCTTTCCTTTCCCCTTGGACATGCTCTCCAACTTGTGCTCCGTCTTCTTGCTGTGGGAAAAAGTGCATTCATTCCCTTTCACGCACCCCTTCGCCGATTTGAAGTGGTACCAGCAGGGGTTATCCTTGCTTCCGCCCGGACTCTTGCCTCTGTCGCTGGCACCGTCGGACTTGCCGTTCTTGCCAGCGTGGCCCTTTGCCTTGGCTTTTGGGAGCACAGGAGCGGCATCAGGTCCACCGGGTTTCCCCTTTCTGCCCTTGCCACCCTGGTTCTCCTGTTTGCCAGTTGCTGGAGCCGCATCCTTCCCGCCTGACTTCATCATCGACTTGACCGATTTCTCCTTCATGTCGAGCATCAGGTCTTCCCGATCTGCCTTGATCTGATAGTCGATCAACGCCAATAAGAATTCATACGTCTTCTGAGGATGCTTGTCCGGTAGTCTATGGTAGGCATTGAGGCCGAACTCCATCTTCTTGCTCCCTTTGATCTTCCTGTAAAGGATGTCTCTGAGAGCCAGCTTACTGGGTCTGTCCTCGCTCCTCATCTTCAGCAGCAAATCATACCATTTGTTCCTGAACATGACCAAGTTCTTGTCGCCAGGAAAATCAAGGTTGAATAGGTGCTCGATGTGGTAGACAAGATCCGTTCTATCGGAAGTTCTGAATGATTGCATAACCAATGCCACCAACTCTCGTCCCTTCACGATCACCCCTTGTTGATGTCGTAGTTCAGAGTGTCGTGTAGCATCGAGGTATACGTCCTTGGCTTCGTCAGGTGCTTGTTTCAGCATGTTCTGCATGCCCATGGCCATCTTAATATCTATCGTAGCAAATCTGTCGCCACCTGAATCGCTAAGCAAATCCAGGTCTGGGTTCAACCCAAGAGCCTGCTCCAGCCATTTCGTCCATGCGTCGGTATCTGGATCTGCACATGCGCTCAGAACATTCATCAGCAGTTGCATCTTCCAGGTGTCAAGTTGATGGATCTTTGGCCAGGCCGGAATAGATACTCTCTCGGCCTCTTTCCTCGAGATTCTCGGTCGATCATTCTTGATCTCTCGGTTATCTCTCGATCTCCTTCGTCTCCTCCGTGTCCGATCGTCTTCTTCCTCTTCTTCTTCCTCGTCTTCCTCATCTCCTTCGTCGTCGTCATCCTCATCCTCATCATCGGGTGGATCATCCGGAGGTCCTCCTCCGCCACCAGCGAGGCTCAACTGACGTCGACCCGCTCCCTGCCCATTCCCATTGGGCGGGAATCCACCGTAATCCAATGGGGGCGTAGTACCGTTGTTTCCCCCCCCATCACCACCACCAGTCGTAGTAGTGGATTGTGGGACATGCCCAACAACCCCTTGCATCTGGGATAGGTGTACATCGATCATTGGATCACCGAAAGACGGAAAGAGGATCGAACCTGGCATCAGCGACGAATTAGGGATTTGATTTGAAGACGATGACGGGACTGACCCAGCCACCTTCTTGTCTATCCTATTTGAATTAGCCTGGGTTCCTCCCTCAGCGCGTTTCACTACTGCTCGTTCACGATGTCCATCTTTGCTGCTGGAGGCTTCCTGTGTCTCCAGCTTCTTGTGTGCACGTAGTTCCTCGTTGTCAGCATCGAGTTGGCGTACAAAACTCTCTTCTTGCTTGAGCGTCGCCTCTCTTTCCTTCAGTTGTCCCTGAAGCTCATGCATCTCCTCGAGGTACTCATCGTACATTCCCTTAGCTGTCAATCTCCAGTACTCAGCCTCCTTCGACTTCTCGTCCATCGTGCACCGTTCCTCTTGTTTCTCTTCTTTGACCTGGGCTAACTCCAAGATCGCATCCTGACGATGACCACCTTCGACAGCAATCATCTGGTCCTTCATCGACACGTCGGACTCATACTGTTTGACGATCTCTTCTTTTTCGCGAAGCAAGCAATCTGCTCTCTTCGATTCCTGTTCCGCAAATACTGTAACGTCATTCAGCCTCGCCATCAGCTGTTCCCTGGAGTCCTCCAAAGAGTACGTCTCGGGGCGCTTGACGAGTGCATGCTCCAACTGTGATTTCAGACTTTGGACCATCTCCTCCTCGTTGAACTTCTCGATAGATGTAGAAGATTCTATGCCTCTGATCTGTTGCTGATAAGCTGATATCTGTTGTGAAGCCTCACGGTGTATCTGATTTGCACGTATAGCTGATTCCTGCGCGGCCGACTTCTCGCTTGCCATGTAGGATCTCATCAATGCAATCTCCCGCTTCTGCTCCATGATAGTTCCTTCAGCTTGCCTCATCTGTTGCATCATAATATTCGACTCCATGTCTTTCTTCTCCCCGTACTGAAATGCGTTCATTTCCACCTTGCGCATCTGTTGGGCTTCTTCCTCAAACTTGCGCCATGCCTCAGCCATGTGGTGTTGGTGGTGACTCACTAGATGTCCCGACTGCTTGCTGGCAATCTCGCATCGTCTTTCCAGCTCCTGGATCCGGATGGTGCTTCCATAGTCTTCTTGGTTAAGATTCGCCATTGCTGCCGACATTTCATCAAGTGTCTTCTGATATTCCCCGATCTCCACCTCCATCTTATTCTTCTCTTTGATCACGGCGCGAAAATCTGCACTGGTGGGTGATTTTGACCTCCCACCCTTCGATGTCGATCTCACGCCCTTCTGCGACGTCCGTGGTGTCGCAGGCGAAGATGATGATCTTCTCGGTGGGGATTCTCTTTTCTTCGACTCCTGATGAACATCGATCTGCTTCCATGATCTTGTGGGAGTAGATATGTCGCTGAATAGCGCGGAACCTCCGCTCCCAGGTTCATCCTGTGAATCTGCAACCATATCCATCACCGCAGGAAGAGCCATCAATCCATTGGATCCCTCTGAGCTGCTGTTCCCAAAAGTTGCAGTACTTGGGCTCGCCGAAGACGCCATTGTACTGTGTAGGTTATCGTTCCTTTATTGTCCCTGTACCCGCAATAAACCAGCTGTCTCCCAGTCCAGTGTAGAGCTTGTAGTTACGGCTGATAACCTGTCAAGAGACGGCAAGGTGACGTCCCGTGGGACGCTGTGCACCGAACCCTCAAGCTTTAATACCAACCACGTAGAAAGGTGTATACGGACGATGCCGTTATAGCCGAACCCGTGTAAACGTTGTAAGGAAGAAGGAATGATAATCACACCAGTGGTCCTGACGAAACGGCGCAAGCAGTTGTTTTGCTCTTAATGCCGATCACGTAGGTCTGCAGTCACACATCAGATCTTGAACCTCAATTGTGTCTTGAGCCAAGTGGCAATCAATGGAACTTGGGAAGCAACACCAACAAGGACCTCAGAACTGCTACCCAATTTCGGCACGGGGCCTAGAGGGTTTTAACAAAATTCATGCGACTCTCCGAGCATGATCTGCTTCTTCAACCTCTCGTCGTTCCAGCACTACAGTTTTTGGGAAGTTCAAAGAGTATGGCGGCTTTCTTGGATTCGGCATGCTGCTTCAGTTGGGAAAACACTTTGAACAACTTCCAAAATTCAAGCTGTTTGTTTTGGATGAGTTTGCTTGTTGTTGGTCCTCGTGTTATGTTCAATCTCGCCCATGATGATCCTCCCGCGCAGGGTCCAGCAAAAAATAACACGTCACTCGTTTTGGTACTGGCGTGCTTGGCCCTCAAGTGTAGTCGTAACAACCTGTACGTGCCAGCGTTGCGCAAGCGCAGTAAACCAGTTGTGCGATTCGGAACACGCCATGACAACCGTAGGCTTAAGTTGGGGTCCAATGCCACGAGGGTGACCTCTGTGCCAGTAGCCAAACCAGGTACATAGGCATAGCCAGGCAAGTCAAGTACAGTGCCATTGTGACTCACGAAACGAAAAGTAATATTTGCATTGGGATCAGCAGGTTGCAAATGGTTGCGAACTGCAATTCTGTATGGGACAAAGAAACGATGATTGTCTTGTTCACGGTGGTGAGGATGCATTCGACGCATCATAGTCTTGAAACACCGTAAAACACGTGCAGGTAGAGAGTTGAGAGGCGTTTCCAGGATGTCCTTGCCATCGACTTCCTGAATGAACAGTTGAAAAGAATCGTCCCGTCCGAAATGTTGTCTAGGCTGAATAACCTGGGGGGCCGGTGCAGCAGGCTGTACCGGATGAAATTGCCACACCGCACGCTCGACGTACTTGTCGACGCGCTCCCATTGCAACGCGGGTTCAACTCGATCCTCAACCTTCTCCCATGATCCACCGCACAGAAACCAAGTGGAACGCAACCACCTTGTGCGAATAGGACATTGCACCGTGGGTGGTGGCTGGTACCGCATGAGTTTCGGAACCTTTGCCACGACGACCGGATCATGCCCTTCGTGTTCATGAAGACCTTCCTTTGAGGATAATCCTTGCCACCAAAGGTTGGGAGGCATGATCGGCGCCTTCGTGTACGGAAAAGTGGGTATGCCATCGATCGAACCAGTGGCCACCTGTACGGTTCCCTTCTTGGGGTCAAAAGAAGATGTGACCATCTTGAGGGTTTCCGGGTCAATCAGCATTTCCGGCTCGAGCAATCCAATCTGCACACACGCATGTTTCCACTTTCTGGAATCACTGAAAGCTTTGGTTTAGATGTCAGCAGCCATACGGTCCGTGACCTCATAGGCTAGGTACATGTAGTCCCGCTCGAACATATCACGCATCCATGTAATAGCCTTGTTGTCATCGAAGACACAAACTTCGGCTCTTTACCCAAGATACGCTCCATCAATCTGAGCGCAGGCATGCCCATAGCTCTCATTGCGACATCGGCAGCGACGATTTCAGGTTTAGGGGTGGAATGACTCACACATCCCTGTCGATTAGAGCTTCCGGACAAAGGAAATCTTGTATTGGGACCCTGTAGGTTCATGTGACCGCCAGATGTCGACCGCAAAGAATCCGCGCATCCAGAAAAGTCAGCATCAGCATAAACTGCCAAACACATGTCCTCGACTGAATCTCCAACCCAGCCGATCATCCTCCAGTGCTTGGTGTGATGAATGTAACACATCAAGCGATGAAGTTTCTTGTCGTCGTCAGTTGTCCATCTGGCGATGTTCCTTGCCAGACGGTTGACCTGCCTGAGCAAGTCAAAACGTGCTATCCTAGCACCATATAATATTTTCATGAGCACACTTGCTGCGTGAGGCGCGAGTTGTCCACGAACAGGCTCCGGATGATCTCCTTCCGAAGTCCCTCCTGCTTGGCGTGATGGAGTTTCATAACCATTCGCGGGAACTCTGTTTCCACACCAATTGCATTCGACCGACGGTCCGGTCTGTATAGGAGCCCTCGACGGGTGGTCCTTGGTCTCTTCATGGGGACCAGGTGTAGGAACCTTCTTCAACTCAACGTTGCCAGCTACTTCAAGGTAGCGATCGACACAAGAGCGCAGGAACTGCTCCATGTCGTACGTCACAGTGGTGACCTTATGGCCGTTGCCGAGAACCACAGAACCTTTGGACTGATTGCATCCCAGATAAAAATCCAGGCCGCTTTCCGGCTCAATGATCCCTTTTTGAGGTTGTTCTTTGGACCAGCCATCTTAAAGTCGTCCACGTAGACCACAAGAACTAATTGTAGTTCAGGATGGGTATAGACAGAAGGCCATTCTTCACCAACCGGCTCAAAACCCATTGCACGCGCCGACTCATCGCAGTGCTGTTCCCAAAATGTACCAGCATCAGGATGACCGTACAAAGCCTTCACCAAACGAACCACTGGTCTTTTGAACTGATTCCATCGTTCTTCGTCATCCTCAGGACCGGCTTCGGATGGAAGCTCGATCCAACAAGGTGTACCCCGTAGTGTGGCTTGGATATATGCCTGCACCGCATCAGCCATCTGCACATCCCATCCGTCAAGGCAACCCAAAAAGTCGGCCCATCTGGAGGCTTCGAAAGTTGCAGGAGAATTCCCCAGATCTTGAAACAATGCCGCGTCCGACGTCTGGTTCTTAATCTGGTTCCCGAGCACCACCCCACGACCTTTGTATTTTCTGCGTGGGTCTTCTTCCGAAAGTTGGGAATGTTTCTCAACTATAATACCATGCGCCCTGGCCATGCGCACTTCTTCGTTCTTCTGTTTTGCCTCGCGAGCGACATCATAGTACTCACGGATTACAGATAGATCGAACACTCCTTGGTCAATGAGACCTTTCCATTCCTTCTTCATTGAGTCCATCGCCTTGGTGTTGGTGAGCATCTCGGCCCGGCCAACGGGTCGTGACACCATTGCGTTGATGATTCTTGCCACCTTGACGACGTTCTCTCGATGATCCTCTTCGGCCGGAACACAAGGCATCATGGGGTAATCGCCCGTCATGGTGCTTTCTGAACAAAAGTCATCAAAGTTCTCCGGCATTTCCCCATCACGGTCGTCCTTTGGGATAGATGCAAGACCTTCCCTTGGGGTGAACTTCCATGCGTAGAGAACTACCAGAATCCCATAGACCTCGTCCAACGTCACATTGCCTGCGCCGAGAACTTGAAGACGTTTGGTGCCCATGCATAAAACTGACCCATCGACCGGATTGACAATAATCCTCATCCAATCCAGGTCCGCCAAGAACTTTCCCTCAACCGGTTTCTTGACCTTGTTTGTGTTCTTCCGTATGCCCAGTTGTACATCCATTGATCACCACCCCATCGCTCTTTGAGCATTGCTTTTATCCTCTTTGCACTCGGAGCGTTGATCTTTGTACTTTCTGCAGGTGCTGCATCCTTCGAACTGCCGGTGCCAGCCTTTTCTTTGGATGAATCATTCCTTCGTCGTCGACATCAATTGCATTCCGTAATGTTGCCCATTCTTCAGGTGTGAATCCTGCCGGTCGAGTTGTCTTCATCGTCCTGAATCCATCTGTACCGACGGGATAGGGTCTCCCACGAGCATCAAGCTTGACCGTTTTGCCTAGATCGTTCCTGTAAACGATGCCATCTTTTGCTTTCCCTGTAGATACATGGGGTAGGTCAGCAACATCATCAACAGCATCTTTCTCTTCCGTACTCCCCGGCTTGGCGACTTCGACATCCTCTCCCTTCTCATCGTGCACGATCCCAGCGATCACCTCAACCTCATCGAGTTGTCCCTGATCTATATCCTGCAAGAGAGTGGGATCGGGGTCCTCACCTCGGCCGGTTGCTCTAGATGAACGCCTCTACCATCTTCCCCTCTGATCTCCTCGACACCTTCAAGAGTCTCATTCCTCTTCTTGTACTTCTCTTGAATGGGAAAAGTAATTGGTATCTTCAATACGATCCTCTCGGTCTGATGCGGATGGCGTAGTCGAGGTGGAATTTCCGCCTTCCTTATGGAAAGGTCGGCGCCGGCGAAGCTTGTGAGGGTCCAGGCTCGATATTTGCGTGCCCAGTGAAGACCAGAACTCAGGTTGTAACCAGCAAAGGTGCCAGTTTCCCCTTTCGGTTCAAACTTCTCTCTCTTGTCACCTCTCGCATCGCTCGGTTTGAATTCAACCAATGCGCCAAACGGGATCTTCTCACCCTTGAAATGCTCTCCATGTAGCCGAAACCACGCACTCGAACCGTTGATCTCTTCGACGTTCATCAGGTGTCACAATGCAGTGATTGCATGTGTCCAGTAGCATGTTGGGAGTCCAGCATGGACAAGACATGCGGTTGTTTGATCCACGCCACGATGAACTGGTTCGTGCGCTCGGCAAGCGAATTGTTCTGCTTCTTGCCCGGAAGCGATAAATCATGAGGTATCTTCAGTTCAGAACATGCGTTGATGAACTCCGGCGCAACTTGCTTGATCTTCCGTCTGCCAGCAAAATGCTTTATGCTGTTGATCACCGTGACGGTATTTTTGCGACCAATTGGATAGCCCATGATGATGCCCGTGTATATGTCTCAAATGATCACGACGTACTTGTCATTGTTCTCGGCATCTCCTGCGGCTTCAACCAGATCGAAAGTGATCAAGTCACCGAACGTCTTGACTTCACGTTGAAACGCACCAGACTTGGATCTGAAATGCCTCATCTTCGCTTTCACGCATCACTCGCAGAATGGGTTTCGATACCTGTGCGTTAGCAAATGTGTCAATGTGTTGGCATCGTCCTTCGATGTGCCAGTTCTCCTCTTGATGGATGCACCTTCGTAGATGTCGACTTCTATGCCTGCTTCGGGATCAGCATCATCATCTTCACCCTCAGCTTCGTCTTCACCCGGCTCGGGCCCACGTCCACGAGCCTCTTCACCAGGTTCTTCGACTCTAGGCGGCGCGGGTCCCGCTCCACCAGGCGGACCGAAATCCACGGCTTCGACGCCATCCTCTTCCCCGGCAAGTGCGTATCGGGGCCCTCCGACTTCTTCTTCCGCTTCTGCTTCATCACCATCCTTTTCAACACCGATGACTTCTTTGAGCAACTTCATGTGCTCCAATATATGTCCTCAGATATGGGTCGATGGCGATTGCTCCTTGCGCTTCGATCTCCAACCAAATAGGGAATATCATCTTTGACGTGTAGATGAACGATCTCTTTCTCAGGCGTTATCATGAACGGCAACTTCCCACAAATCCAGTGAAAAGAATATCCCATCTTCATGCATCGTCGACCAATAGATAACACCGTCGGCGTCTCATCCAGAACAAAAGGGTGGACTGTCTCCTTCAGCTCATTCACGTAGTACTTGATAGAATCCGAAGTGGGTGTAGTACCATTTGCCGTTTGGAAGACAATCTCGTCCTGGTCCTGAACAATGTCAACACCGAGGGAGGCCGCCTTGGATTTGCCGACCAAATCATGACCGCACCCTGTGTCCATCAGCCATTTTACTCCCTTGCATTGGTTCGCAGACAGGGCGAAGAGACTGATAGGCTGTCCGTGCTTCTTTTTCCATTGCACGACTCCTTCCGTAATCTCATCGTCCTCCTTGTCACACTCGAAAGTGAAGGTTCGCTCCTTGTTCATTGGCATCTTGTGAGTACGCTATATGTCATTTGCTGCCTCGCTCACAATCTCGGCCCTGATGAGTGCCTTCTTGTGACTATACGCGTGGTGTCGTCGATGATCATATGTCTTGAACGTCTTGGCGTTGACCGGTTTCGAGGATGTTTGGGACATGTCTTCATAGAATCCCTTGCGCCACGTCGAATTGGTCCGCCACTGCTCATCTTCATTCTTTAGGTACTCCACCTCTTCGCTCGCATCATTGTCAAGAATCTCTTGAAACCACACGTACTTCTCGGGTATCTCATTCTCACCTGACCACCGCGAAGATTCACTCGTGGCGTCTTCTGCATCACGATCGTGATACACGGTCTCGACCTCAGCTTCACTCTCCTCAGCGTGCTTGTCGCTCTTTTTGGCTTCCGAAGTCGCGGCCCTCTTGACAGTGATGGCGGGCATCGCGATGTGAACCTTTCTCATAATTGCCGGAGCTGCTGCTTTGGGCTTGGCTTGCGCCTTTGCCTGTTGCTTGGCGTTTGGTGCTGGAGCGGATGCTTTGGGGTTTGCTGGTTCAACGTGCTTGTATTTGCATTGATCCCCTTTCGTGCACTTTCCTTCCCTCCACGCATAGCAGACCCCATCCCTCTTGGGTGAAGGAGTCCTTGCTGCCTTGCCGTCGCCCTTGCCCTTTCCTTTGTTGTTGTCCAATTTGTGCTTATGTTTGGGGTTGTGCGAATATGGACAATCCTTTCCTTTGAGACATCCTGCTTCTTTTGTGTAGTGGAAGACGCACGGCCATTCCTTCTTCTGTTCTGGGCTCATGCTTTTCCCTTCTCCTTTTCCTTTGCCCTTCTTGTCGTGGTCTTTCGCTTTTGCTTTGGGTAGCACTGGTGCTGCTGTGTTTCCATCATCATCTTTCCCGGAATTCCCCCCCTTACCTTTTCCCTTCTTCTTTTCTGCCGGCGCAGCGCTCTTCTTTCCGCTCAGCAAATTCTTGACTGACTTCTCTTTCATGTCGTAGACGTAGTCCTCGCGGTCAGTCCGAAGTTGTCGATCAATAAACGGTAGGTCTTCTCGGGGTGTGCATCCGGTAACCGCGCATAGGTATTGAGGCCAAATTCCAGCTTCCTGCTTCCTTTGATCTTGTGATATAGGATGTCCCGGAGTGTGATCTCTCTGGGCGTGTCCTCCATCCTCAGGTTGAGCAATATGTCATACCATTTGTTGCGGAACGCGGTCATGTTCTTGTCCCCAGGGTATTCCAGTCTGATCAAATGCTCGATGGTGAAAACCAGGTCACTTGATCTGAAAGATTGTAATATGATGGCAATGATCTCCCTTCCCTTGATCAATCTGTTTTCTCTTTGGCGTCGTTCGGCATGTAGCTGAATATCGTGCGCCACGTCCTTCGCATCGTCAGGCGCACTTCTGAGCATCGTCTGGAGCGAAAGGGCCAGTTTGATATCCATCATTGCAACTCGTTCGCCTCCCGAACCGGCTCAGAAATCAAGGTCAGGATTCACCACGAAAGCACATGCCAGCCATGACATCCATACTTCGATATCAGGATCTGCTGAAGCGCTGGTGACGTTCATGGTGAGTGCCATCTTCCAGCTGTCCAGCTTCGTGATCTTCGGCCATGGAGGTACGTTGACTTTCTCCCTTTCGTGATATCCTTGGTCGACCATTGTCATGATCTCTTCGATCTCTCGATCTCCTTCTTCGTGATGATCCTCTGTTGCGACGACGGTCATCATCATCATCATCGTCGGACGGTTCTTCTTCTTCGTCCTCGTCTCCATCATCATCGTCGTCAGGTGGATCAGGTGGACTTGGTCCTCCTGCTGCGGCTGGGACAGGAGCACGTCCTAGACTCCCCGCATTTCCATCTAACTGGACCGCCCACCACCACCTCCATTATTGCCGGTTGGACCAAACCTCCTACTTGTCATAGATCCTGCTGCCTCATGGAGTTGGTCAATATGAGCCTGTATCATTGGATCTTGGTAAACAGGAAACAAAACAGAACCCGGTCCGAGGCTGTAGCCAGTTGGCTTTGGAACATTGGGGATATAACTGTGCATTAGAACTAGAAGCCGCCACAGTAGCCTGATAGAGCATTACCTGACCTTGTTGTTGAGGCCCATTCGTGGTGTCACTCTTACGGGTCTTCGAATTATGGCATTTACTGGTCCTAACAGTATCATCCCTCAGTAGAGCTCGTCCACGATCATTGGAGTCCGCCGCGATGATGCTTTGGGTGGCGTTCTCGCTTTCGAGTTCCTTGTTCGTCTCTGCCAGCTGATATACAAAGCTCTCTTGGATCTTGAGCTCTCGCCGTGTCTCTTCAATCTCTTCGGACATTGCAGCGATCTGATTGAGGTAGTCGGATTGCGCGTCACTGGCCTTCTGCCTTGATGCGGCGAGTTCGCGAGTCACGTCGACGAACTCCCGATCCCTCAGCGCGGCGCGATCATGTAATGGATTTCCTTGATGAGCTCGATCTCTTGCAATCTTGATCTCCTCATTCATGTTTGCGTCACGTTCCTGCACTGCGCGTTGTCCGATCAGATACATCTCATCCCGTTCGCTCACGGCAACCCGTGCGCAATGGGCTTCTTGTTCGGCGTGCCTGATGGCGTCATTTGCTTTGCTCACCAATGTACCTTGTGGCTCGTCATCAATCGCCATTGTTGGTTGTGGCAACAATGCTGTTTCCAATCTCAAACCACGAATAGCTCCTCGTTCTGCGAGTCCGTAGTGATCTTCACCTGGTAGGAGTTGATCATCGATTGATACTGTGCGATCTCGGAAGAAACACTCTTCCTCTCTTGCTCAGCCTTGTTTTTGCTAACCAATGAGCTTTCCTCCTCGTATCTGATACGATGTTCAAGTAGATCAACGGTTGCGGCCATTCCTTGGTGTCGCTTCTCGTGCTCGAGGACCTTGAGTCGGGCTTCCTCTTGATATTCTCCGTAGATCCTCACAAGATGTTGCGCCTGATCTTCGGATAGTCTTGTCTTCCCGCGTTGGATGTCAATGTATTGAGCAGCTTCTCGAAGTTGTTCGTCGGATCTTCTGAGGATATGGGCTGCGTGTTGTTCCGACACACCAGCTCTCCGTTCCAGTTGCTGAATGCGCGTGACATTGCCATGGTCGTCACGTTCATATGACTCCTGTAGCATAGCCAAATTGCGCGTAGCCTCTTCCACTTCCTGTCTGAGGGTCTTGTTCTCCTGAGTGATCTTTGACGGATTGGAGCCTGTAGGCGATTTGGATCGCTCTTTTTCCTTTCTCGCAGGACTCGTCACGCCTTTCACGCTCCTTCTCGGTGTCGATAATGAAGCCGATGACGATCTCTTCTTTTCTCCGTCCTTGGACCACGCAGCATGACCAGCTTCTTTCCAGGATGAATGTGATTGGTCGTGGCTAATACCAGAACTTGCACTTTGTTGAGTGTCCGGAGAGTCCGCGATTGCCGGCACAGCAATCATACCTGTGGAACCGCTGGAACTGTCATTCCCAAAGGTTGCAGTTCCTGGGCTTCCGGAAGAATCCATTGTACGGCTGTAAATATGTTTTCAAAAGGTTGTATTGTACCGCAGTTGCAATCCACCGCTGGGACCAATTGTAGGCTTACGGCTGATAACCTGCCAGGAGGCGAGTCAACCACGTAGTCAATGACAAGGCAGTTGGGGTTCGACTCCCGTGGGGTGACCAATACCCTCGACAATGGAGTCGTATAGTATTGCTCGTTGTAAATAGGGGGTTGTAAGGAAAATGGTCTGCGTTGTCTCACGACTCTCAGCGACGACGGAACACTGACCTTTTGCTTCGCTTCACAGCTGTGTGTTGGATGTTTACCTTGAATCTCTTATCAAGGACTTGAGCCAAATGCATTCACATGCACATGTCGGCTGCTCTCAAAACAACATTTCCCCAAAGGTTCAAGGGACCTAAAAGGAGGGGAAAGAACAGGGTGACCCTCAGAACCTGCCCTTAGGATTTTAGCCTGCGGCTCGGAGATTCTTAGCACACACACACAACACACACAAACACACACACACACACACACACACACACACACACACACACACACACACACACACACACACACACACACACACACACACACACACACACACACACACACACACACACACACACACACACACACACACACACACACACACACACACACACACACACACACACACACACACACACACACACACACACACACACACACACACACACACACACACACACACACACACACACACACACACACACACACACACACACACACACACACACACACACACACACACACACACACACACCACACACACACACACCCCACACACAAGCACACACACAAGCACACACACAAGCACACACACAAGCACACACACAAGCACACACACAAGCACACACACACACAAGCACACACACACACACACCTCACACACACAGACACACACGCGCACACACACACACACACGCGCACACACGCTCACACGCGCGCACACACACACACACACGCACGCACTTATGAAGAGCAGTCTCACTAGCAGGCACTGCAGGTGCAAATCTACTGCACGCGAACCAGGACACAAACACATCAAAGCCATCAAGCCAGCAAGCAACAGCACAAGACATTCGATCCGAGAAGTCGCGGAGAAGTGGAAAACATCGCAGGTACGCTGGGATGATCACTCCCAGTATCACCGCCAGCGACAAATTGGCAGCAGACTTGTCATGGCTCTCCTGCCCCCTGCTGTCAAAAGTCGGAAATGCGCAAGGCTTAACGTCCGTGTTCCAGGACGGCTCACACACACATTGCCCCATCAGGGGCGGTGCGTTCGAATGTTATGACCAACACGCCTTGCAACCCGCTGCCTGTGTTCAGATCGAGCCGGAAAAGGATGTCGCCAGAACAGAAATGATCGTCGCACAACACATGCGTGGCAGGGGTGGTGAGAACCAGCGGCAGCTGGCCGCAATGCCTAGTTTCCACGTAGCGCAGCAAAGGCGCGTCACGTCGTCGTGGACGGCGGGCGGAGCTGCGGGGCGCGCGTTGGACTAGATTTGTTCGGGCGAGAGCGGGGCTAGCTGGCTACCCCATCGGGGCGCCCCGAGATTGCAACGTAGTTTGGATGAGGTCTTCGACATCCTGGAGCCAGATGGTCCGCTGGAGTGGTTGATTGCGCTTGCAGCGCGCATCAAAGACACGAGTGGCCGAGGAAGGAACAGCGAAGTGGACGCCGCGGGCCTGCGGCTGTCGTTGTTAGCGCCACTGCGGCAAGATGCGCCACAATGAGGCAAACGCATCTTCTCAATCGAGGTAAAGAACCTGGCAAGGTCCTGATTCCCATACGTGAGATCGGTGTGGCCGAGCCGAAGGAATGAACGGAGAGATCGCATCAGGTCGAAAAGATCACCGCCTGAGAAAGCCTGTGGGCAGGCCACCTGCACCATGCTGCGAAGAAGCTTGGCCGGGGCGTGAAGCGTCGCTCGGAAGAAGAAGCCGATGAAGCTTTGTGTCGGCCGGCCCCAAGTCCAAAGCTTCTTCCGCTTTGGCTTGCAAGTGCTCTGCAAACACCCACACTTGCTCCGTTGTAGGCCACCTTTCCAATCCCAGCTCCTGTCTCGGTCTGGAGGGCGACCTGGGAGCCTCCAGCTTAAAAAGCTTCAGCTCGTCCGCCCGAGTTAACCGCCCCACCGCCGGATTGTAGCCAGAGGCTCCCCCACCAAGGGCGCAGGTTTGGCCTCCACCAGGCTTTTGAGGAGAGTATAGATCTGTCAAGAGCTTGAACAGGATCCCCGCCACCCCACTGCTCCTCGAGCTCATGCGGCTCACTACAGAGCTTGCGGGTCAACCGCCATTTTTTGAGCTACCAGAACTACCACCTAGAGCGTCAGGCTGGTGAAGGAGGTCCGGGACATCATGGTCAAGCCGGAGTCATCATCATGAGAGTTACTTGCGAGGAGTCATGCTCATGAGAGCCACTTGCGAGAGTCGTCATCATGAGAGTCATTGCAAGGAGTGACCATCATGAGAGCCGCTTGCAAAATGTCATGCCCACAAGAGTCACTTGCGGGGAGTCATGCTCATGAGAGTCACTTGCAAGGGGTCATGCTCATGAGAGCCACTTGCAAGGAGTCATGCTCATGAGAGTCACTTGCGAGAAGTTAAATTTTCATTCTATTCTTTATTTAGGGCGGCGGGCTTGGGCCGACGACGCTGTACAAAAAGCGACCTGCTGCGGGGATTGGCGCGGTCGATGTGCAAAAGCTGAGGGTGTTTTGTGATTTCTCGGGCGCGCGCGCTCGACCCTCTGCGCGGATCGACGCGGCCGATGTGCAAAAACTGAGAGCTTTTGCGGCTTTTTTGGGTTGCGGGCTGGTGTTTGAAAGTTGCCCCGTGGCTTGCGCGCTTGCTCTTGGGATCGAAGGGTCGCGGGTTCGATCCCCGCCTGGTCCGCGGCAGCTCCGACTGGAAAATCGTAACTTTTTATAAGACGAAAGTAGCACGCAGAGTGCGCTCCCGCAGCTCCGGCTGAAAAATCACAACTCTTAAGTGCGAAAGTGTGATGCGGAGCGCAACTTTTCAGCACGAACGTAGTAGCACACTCCTGCAGCTCAGCCGGAAAGTCGCAGCTTCTCAGCGCAAGCGTAGCGTTTGCCCGCGGAGCGCGCGCAAAGCAACTTGCTCAGAGCCTTCGCAGACAGCGACGCTCAGACTTGCGCAAGAGTAGCTTGCACGGAGCGCTTGGGCGGAGATACTTGCACATAGAGCTTGCGCAGAGCACTTGCGCAGAACTTCTTGCGCAGAGCCCTTGCGCAGAGACATTTGTGCAAAGAACTTGCGCAAAGCAACTTGCGCAGGATACTTACGAAGGAAACTTGTGCAGAGTAACTTGCGCTCAAAAGCGCAGAGTAGCTTCCACGATCTTGCGCAAAGACACTGTCACAGCGCATCTTGCGCAAAGAATTTGCGCCAAGCAACTTGCGTAAAGTAACTTGCGCAGGGCGAATGGAGAATGCAACTTGCGCAGAGCATTTAAACAGAGACACTTTCACAAAGAACTTGCGCAGAACAACTTGCGCAGCACGCTCGCGCAAGCAAATCGTGCACAGAGAGAGAAACTTGTACGAGACCATGGCGCTGCCTTGGAATCGTTCTTTTATGCTTTCGGGCCAACCGTGGTCTAGTTTCCTTGAGTCAATCATGTAAAAGGTCAAGTGTGGTTCAAGGCTCACAGGCACATTCAGTCGTCCATGCTTGTAGTGCCTGATCAGCAGGTCGTGGTAGCTGACCCAGCGCTGGATCTTTGTGTCAGCGGTGTTGGCGGGCAAGTTATTCACAAGCCGTTGGCCTGGGCAGGGTGAAAGGGCGGGGGGAAAGGCGGAGGAGATGCGGTGGAAGCGGCAGGCAGTTGCCTACTGGAACCAGGCGGGGTCAGGGGTGGGGGATGAGTCAGCGCCGGCGCGAGGCTTGGCGCCAAAATCCAATAGTCATGTGTGTGTGCAACGGCGCGCGGGTGATCATAAACGGCGGTCGGAAGGTGTGAAGGCGGCAGCTGGGCGAAGCAGCCGCGCAGGAGCAAGGGAGGGGGCGGGAGAAGCCGAGAGGCGGAAAAGGGAGGGGAAGAGGAAGAGACCACCAAGCAGCCGCCGACCCTTGTGCGGGAGATCCTGCGGATGGCGACCCGAACCCGTCCTGGCTGGGGTCGAGAGTGGTGGAGCTCGCCATGTGGGCTACGTGAAGGAAACAAGGGGCGCCTGCCGGAGGCACGGACCTTGCCAAGAAAAGGTGCAATCTAGATTGCGAGTGGCCTTCCCAAGGAGCATGAACAGGGTGGAGATTCAGTCCGACATTTCTTTTGCACCAGGGCCTTCGCAGTATCCAAGCTCTGGTTAGGCTTTATGGTGGCTCTCATGTCCAACGGGAAACCCGGCGACAACCTTTTACGCTTTCCATGTCGGAGAAAATTGCGGGGTGCGTCACGTCGACGGCATGGTCATGGGGGTCTCGCCGTGGGTGGATATCCTGCAGGATGGTGGCATCATTGAGCGCATGGCTCTCATGGTCATCTTCGCCTTTGCAGAGCCGTGTTGAAAGGATTCGGGATTCTGCAGATCATCTCACGAAGCCGAAAACTATGAGAGTGGACTGGGAGAAGTTCCGCAGTACCCTGGGCATGGCGATCACCGATGTGCCGGAGGTGAAGAGGGTCTACTTGAAGAAGGTGGCGATCGCCTCGGCGGGCACGCTGATGGGCCTTGCAACGTCGACGGCAACCTTGAAGGCGATTAGGTAGGGATTAGGGTTAGCTCAGGTCTGTGGTCCCCTGTTCAAACATGATGTGGAAAAGGGGACACCGGAAATTCAGGCCAAGACCAGGCAGTGAAGTCTGGCCTGGAGATCAAGAAAGTTAAGATTCTCCGAGAACCTTCAAGATGGCTGAGGGAGAATGAACCCTGGTTGAGGGGAGATGAACCCGGCTGGCCAATGAGGCTGAGGGAAGATGAAGCTTGCTTGACAGAGATCCCGTCAAGGGAGCATGAACCTGACTGGGGCCCCCCCCAACCAAGGGAATGTGAACCTGGAGTTGAGGCAACATGAACCCGGCCCCAATGGCTGCCCGGTTTATGCCTTGTTGCTGGCGTCCTTCACTGGATGGTGGTGGAATTCCTGCAAGGTGGTAGAGTGTTGTCACGCAGAGGAGGAGCGTTCAGAGCTTCCATCGAAGATGGTCGTCGAGGAGAGATCGTTCCTGGCAGCTGGCGACGGGATCGCTGCGGGGTACGACAACCTTGGATGGGCTTCGAGCTCTTCAGCCAGGGCAACGACTTCGGCGACCGCTGGACAGTCTGGCAACATGATCCAACCTCAGTTCTGGCTGCCACCAGCCACGGCAAGGACCGATGGACTGATGGAGGTCAGGGACCACGTCATTAAGGTGCACTGCTGACCACGAAAGCTTCTATTTCAACCTGTTCATCATCAGGCTCCTGTGCGCAGTGACCCGTAGGGGTGGAAGCATTTGAAGTGGGAGCTGAAGGTGGTCAACCAGGGAAGTTCCAGGTGGGCACTGCACCCTAGCTGGCGGCGTGCAGAGGGTGGAACTCCGTCCCGGAGTACCTTGGCCACGTTGAAAACCAGTTGGAGAGGAGGTGACAGCGCAACATGATTCCTGAGCAGCAGGAGTGACCTCTGCTTCGTCAGGTCTGAGGGGCGAAGGGGCGGCCGCTTGTGCTGCTTCGTCTGGTCATGGAGGCGAAGTGGAAGCCGCAGCCGAAGGTTTGGGGAAGGGAGGGTGATCACTCTGCCCTGAAGAGGGCCAGTCAAGCCCACGAAGTATCAAATGGCACGCGGGGAGCCGGAATGGAATGCCGCGAGCCTCGTAGACGGCGGGCAAGGGCAACCAGCCGGGGTGTTCCAGTCTGATCAAACGCTCGATTGTGAAAATTAGGTCACTTGATCTGAAAGATTGTAATATGATGGCAATGATCTCCCTTCCCTTGATCAATCTGTTTTCTCTTTGGCGTTGTTCGGCATGTAGCTGAATATCGTGTACCACGTCCTTCGCGTCGTCAGTTCTGAGCATCGTCTGGAGCGAAAGGGCCAGTTTGATATCCATCATTGCAAATCGTTCGCCTCCCGAATCGGCTCAGAAATCAAGGTCAGGATTCACCACGAAAGCACATGCCAGCCATGACATCCATACTTCGATATCAGGATCTGCTGAAGCGCTGGTGACGTTCATGGTGAGTGCCATCTTCCAGCTGTCCAGCTTCGTGATCTTCGGCCATGGAGGTACGTTGACTTTCTCAGCCTCCTTTCGTGATATCCTTGCTCCACCTTCGGCGGCACCTTCCCGGTGTTGAGCCATGGAGCTCCTCTCAGTCGACACGGCGAACGGTTCCCAATTTGATCTACATCGACCGGCTGTGGGGATTCCTCTGAAAGTTGGCGACGGCCGGAAAGCTGGCTGAGGGTGATCATTGGTGGTCCGCCCTGCAGAACTACGTCTTGCCTGAGGATGCATCAACCTGGACCTTGATGCCTGCGGGGACAAGATGGGTTGAGGTTTGGCTTGGAGGATCTCTAATGCCCCTGCGCTCTGAATGAAATTAATTAGGCTGACGCAACACAGCGTCAAGCAACTGAGCCAGTAAATCTCAAGGACGGTGTGTGACCGTCCTGTCCCTTGTGCGTGAGGACGCAACCTAAAACCCTCCGCGAAGCCTCCCTCACAAGGCTCCGCAGATCTCCGCAGATTGCGGCAATGCTGGGATGATCATTCCCAGTATCACCGCCAGTGACAAGTGTCTTCGTTGGCAGGAGACTTGTCATGGCGCTCCTGCCCCCTGCTGTCAAAACTCGGAAACGCACATGCAAGGCTTAACGTCCGTGTTCCAGGACGGCTAACACACACGCACACCTGTGCACGAAATGCTCGGTAAGAAGTATGATCTTTGCAATCGGAGGCCACGCTTCGTGATTCAAAGGCGGCGATGCGTGCACAAGGGAAACGAAGGGATTTCCTGTTTGTGAAGAGGGCATAGACCAGTTTTGCCATGAACTCAATATTGGCACGGGCCATGGCAGGAGGCGATAGCTTCTTCCATGGTTGCTACTTCCCGGTTTGGAAAACGCCGCTTGCCTGGACGAAGAAAACCCCATGAAACATACGCCGAAGTTCATGATCCAGAGTTCGTTATTCATCGCTGTGACAAGTTGAATTGGACCTGCCACCTGTCAGGAGACTCTCCGTGGCCCAGCAAACGCCAACAAACAAAGTACTTCTATGATGGGCGGCGCGAGCCCTTGCAAAGGGCTTCCTGATCATGGCCTGCAAAACGCACGATCTCCTTGCCGGCCAAGCTTCGAACACCTTTATGGCGACCTTCTCGTTGGTCTGCTTGCGCACTGCGGAAAACACTGTAGCAAAAGCGCCTTGCCCAATCTCAGCAACAATCTGGTAGCCGCCCAGCGCCTGACGTGTGCCCAGCAAAATTAAAAATCTATTCTTTTGCCAAAAGGCGAGGCAGAACTATTCTCAGCGGCGCAACTCAGGCTACAAATCCATGGCCTCTATCACGTTTTTTGCGCGTCTTGTTGGTTTCAAAAAGCGGATGGAAGTTGATCTCAGCAAGGAGTGTGGGCCCTATCCTTCCAACGCGCCGAATACAGGGTAGCACGATCAGCTCAGCCAGAGTAAGGGAAGCTCACCGCGTACTGCACTGCGTTGCAGAAGCCAAGCCTTTGCCGGATCGTGGGCATTCATTTTGGTGCGCTATCGTTTACCCCGCAACAGCATGACTTTCAAGCCGGAGCAATCGCAGGCGACTGCGGTTGCACAGCGGAAGCGCGATTTTGCGTGTGTTTCGCGCGCTTCCTCGGCGCTGCAAGCATGCCAAATTTCGCGCTGGAGCAAAACCTTTTGATCCTCGCGTGTTACATTTGGGCGAACGCGAATTAGCGAGCCAGGGGAAGGCAACTGCTCTTCGCGTTCTACACGTGCATTTTTCAACACAAGTTTCGAGCTGGAAATCGCGCGTTCCACACGCGCGCAAGACAAAATTCGAGCCGGAGTTACAAACTTTCGCTTTGCGCGCTCGCCGGAGCTGCGACAACGCACTTCTCGCACAGCACTGCGCTCAACAATTGCGACGCGAGCCGGAGCTGCGGAAGTTTTTCCTGACGAGCTACGCTTTCACCTCCTTTTGCTTCTCAGGGCGGCGCGTCTGAACACATCTGAACGACACCTCTCTGCGAGACCTCCGGGCGATGCGTCTGAGAGACACGCGCGACTCACACTGTTGAACGGCGCCTCCAAGCAACGCTTCTGACCTCGTTTCTAAGCGACACTTCTGGCTGACACTTGAACGACGCTAAGCGCTTGAACTGAGCCCTTCTAACGGATCCTCAAACACATGGGTTTCGGGGAACGTTTGGGTGCATGTGTATGCGATTTGCCATGGGGGTTGTCTTCTTACTGGTGTTCAATCATATGATTTCAAGAAGCGCCTTTGGTGCGATTGGCACGCGATGCGCCATGCGGATTGCATTCTAACGGACGCTCAAACACATGGGTTTCGCGGAACGTTTGGGTGCATTTGGCATGCGATTTGCCATGGGGATTGTCTTCTTACTGGTGTTCAATCATATGATTTCAAGAAGCGCCTTTTGTGCGACTGGCGCGCGATGTGCCGTGGGGATTGCCTTCTTCCGGGCCCTTAAGCGTACCGGTTTCGAATGGCGTTTGGGTGCGGTGTGCCAGTGGGGAAAGCACCCCTCGTTGCGCTGTTTTCCTTGGCCTGGTTTTCAAGCTAGAAGCCAAAAGTGCAAGGACTTTAGCGTTTGGGAATAGGATCTGTCAGGCGATCCAGATGGCACAGGGGCTGTTTGCAGATGTCTGAAGGCAATCTCCATGGCGCATCGCATTCCAAAAGCGCCCGCGCCCTTGTGGAAATCACGTGTTTGAGCACCAGTAGAAAGGCAATCCCATTGGCGCAGCGCATACCACATGCGCCAAAGACGCTTCTTGAAACCATGCATCATAGAAGTCAATCCCCGTAGCACATAGCATATCAAATGCACCCCGTCGCTCTTGACATCATATGTGTTGACCGCCAGTAAGGAAACAATCCCCATGGCACACCGAACGCCAGATGTAGCCAAACACCTCCTGAAACTCAACGTGTTGAACACCGGCAAACAGGAGGGTCCATGCAACTGTTCTGAAAAGTCAGGCTGAAGTCACGCCTTTCGGCCTTCCCCGCATGTAAGCGCAAGCCACACTTGGGACCGTGCTTCAAGTCAAGTAGTCAGAAATCACGCGCTTTGGGAAAGGGACATGTACACTGTACACCCGCATGGGACGCAGCACGTCAAGATACCAATGTTCAAGCACCATTTTGGGTGTAACATGCCTACATCCTCAGGAGACACACTGGGAAGTACAACTGATAAAAACATCAAATGATGGGAGTACCTGAAAAAACCAAACTCAACAGGGCGCCGCGTGGCATGTGGAACTTGGAGCCGTCACTAACGAACAAGCAAAGTTTGCAAAGGGGATCCGAACGAGGTCCCAAACGAGGTCCCAAACAAGGTCCGGCACCCCGCAAACATCACCCGCTGCCTTTTTGCACAGCGCCGCTCAAAGGCCAGCACTTGTGCAAAAAGCACTGTCCACGCAAGCAAGACACTGAGGGGACACTGAGGGACACGAGGCCTGCGCACGCTTCCTATTCTGCTACGTCTCTGCCCAACTTGCCCATTGGAGCCCTGTAATACGACACAGCACCTAAGGCAAGGGTTTAGCGTGCCCTGATTTCGCCTGGCTGTGTTGCGTGTGTGCGCGCCGCTGAGATTCGCCTACCCAAAAGACCTCACTCGAGGCAACCTGCTCAGGAAACCATGTTAAGGGTAGGTGTTTTGCGCATGTGTGTGTGTCAATGCGATTGCACAAGCAACCTCAACTTCATGGAAGCAACCTGCTCAGGAAACGATGTTCAAGATATCTGTTTTCATGTGTCTGCCACTACGATTGGCCTATCCAAAGACCTCACCTTCATGGAGATAACCATCTCAGGAACCCATGCAGGGGATAAGTGTGTTTCGTGCGTGTGTGCCAATGCGATTGGCCTGCCCAAACAACCTCAACTTCATGAAAGCAACCTGCTCAGGAAACAATCGTCTGCCACTGTGATTGGCCTATCCAAAGACCTCACCTTCATGGAGATGACCTATTCTGGAGACCATGCTGGGCCAAACCCCAATGGCACACAGAGTCGCAACGACCCTACCCGATGCGTTTTTAGCGCGTATTACATGGGAAACACGCCACCCAGACCAAACGCAACGACTCTAACAGTTGGGCGTACAAGGCAACTGCATGCAAAAAATGCGATCGGACCAGAGAGGGTGCGCGCGGAGATGGCGCGGAGAGACTGCGCCGATAGACGGCAAAGAGAGCTTGCAGAGCAGAGCAGCTTCACAGTCACACAGAAGAGATTGCACAGGCAGATCGCGGTCTCTATTCTTGACACATTTCCAACTGGGATCACCTCGCGAAGTGCGATGGCAGTGGACACGCCCGCGTCTGCAAACCACGACGCTGAGAATCAAATCACGCTCTCGAACAACCTGGAAAAGCGAAGAGCATTTCAAACGCACTTCCTGAAGGCGCGGCGACAGATTTTTCCACATGCGACCACTTGCGCACCATGAACGGACACTTGCAGGCGCTTGCAAGCGCGCAAGCGAACACGACCTTACCCTCAGACCCTATGTGACTGCGGCGTACTTCCACTGCGCATTCGAGAAAACACGCCCGCTATTTCCCAATGAAACCAGGCCTGACTGCGTCTGAACATGTTTCCCAAAATCACATCACGCACTTCCTACATGGCAACCAAATCTTTGAAGCGCTGCCTTTGACGCCAGCCACTCAACCCTCATTGACGCCTCGCTGTTGTCAAGGTCCAACTTCCGCACGCCCTGGGTGGACCCCAGCTGCGGCACCTGGACCTCCTCCTGCGCTTCAGCCAAAAAAATGGATTCATCTTGAACAGGGGCGCATTTCCGTGTCATCATGACTTGGCGGGTCTTACGCAGCGGCCAGCGCCGAACATTCAGGGAATGTATTCCAGGCCTGGACATCTTGTTTCTGCACTGTCTGCGTTTCAAGCTATGTCTTACGAATGTGGTGCGAGGTGCTAGGTTGCGCGATGTTATCGCCTTCCTTTACTTAATGTCTGCAGAATCAGCATCGCCAACAACTACCTGCCAGCCCGTTTTTGTCACCCGTATCACCGGAATCTGCAGGAAGCTTCTGGGGCCACATGCTTTTTCCGGATCAGGAGGATTCTCTCCAAGTGGAATGGTTTGGAACGTCCTGCTTACACTAGCAATAGTTTTTTCTGTTCAATGTCATTCTGGCAGGCGCACGAGCTTCTGGCGCAACGATCTGAGGTGTCAAGAGACGGCAAGGTGACGTCCCGTGGGACGCTGTGCACCGAACCCTCAAGCTTCAATACCAACCACGTAGAAAGGTGTATACGGACGATGCCGTTATAGCCGAACCCGTGTAAACGTTGTAAGGAAGAAGGAATGATAGTTACGACAGTGGTCCTGACGAATGCAGCGCAAGCAGTTGTTTTGCTCTTAATGCCCGTCACGTATGTGCGCAGTCACACATCAGATCTTGAACCTCAATTGTGTCTTGAGCCAAATGGCGATCAATGGAACTTGGGAAGCAACACCAACAAGGACCTCAGAACAGCTACCCAATTTCGGCACGGGGCCTAGAGGGTTTTAACATCCCCCATTTGGGTCGCATTGTTCATCATGCGGTCCAAACACCACAAAACGTTCCACTGGCCACGGCTTCAACTACGAAATCGTGTCGTGCATTCTTTTACTTGCTATCACTACACCGTTCATTCGCTGTGAAACATGCCGGGTTCGATTGTACGAAAAGTGAAACATTCATCCTCCAATCGAAGCACACATCCATATGCAGGTGTATATAATACACTGTGGCCACTTCACTTGACCGCCAGTGAACATTCCAGCTGCCGCATTTGCGCATCGCGCAGCTGTCATCCATAAATGGGTTGGCCACAAATGTCCACCATGCGCGCCCGCTTGTGATCGGTCTGCATATCCTCCGGCAAAGAAACATCGGTGAGTAATCAATGCAAATCATAGCCATTCCAGATACCATGGACAATGCATAAATAATGAAAAGATATCATCTATAAGGTAATAGTTCCATCCATGAATATCCAGAGCGTCATAGTCTTCGGAATATGTAACCATGTACACATCCATTCATCTTGGACACATGAATATAAATCATGACATAAGTCGTTCCACCGAAACAGTGTCGATGTGACGCAAGAACAGATGGGGACTAGCCCACATCGTACCGCAATCATCATCTTCACGAAGCATACCTGTCCCCAATGGACAGCCTATGGGTACGTCGGCGGAACTCCTCGTCCAAGTTCTTCTGGGCTTCTCGTGCCCGGACACACTTCTTGTTGTAGTCCTCTGGCAACCAGTGCCCTTTCCGAAGGCACCAATCCAGCAGGGGTGTGTCGCATTTGTTCGGGTCGATGGCCGAGATGATGGCGCTCACGTTGACCGCGTAACCATGCTTGCCAAGGTTTAGGCCATCCCTCACGAATGATATATACTTGCAGTTGAAAGCTAGTGCAAAACATCTGAAAATAATATCACCCACCGGGTGCACTCGGTCCTTGACCAGGAGCTTCATTTCTTCCTTGGTGACATCGAGGATTCTCGCTGCAATCCACAGCTTGTAGAATGTGTAAAGTCCCTCGCATTTGTTCACCATCATACGAATATATTCGTCACGCTCCTCAACCGATCGGAAGGCTCTTGTCCGAACATTCTCCGATTGAGAAATCTTCGTTATGTTGACGGCAAAAGTATACCTTCCTGATCATGCTCGGTGATGTTGGGGTACCTCCTGAAGTCATTGTGATAAGGGCAGCCCGGATTCCCTTCGAGTCCGGCATTCATCGTTCTCTCCTCACCACCTTCAAACATCCCCCACATCTTGGACAGCTGGAGTGCGATAAATCCTGCCATGTACTGAGCCTCACGCGGCTCGTCAAGGCAGATCGCCATCCGTTGGGAACTTATAATGTCCCGTGACGTCAGATCGGTGTCGCGGTAATGCCAACCGCCGTCTTCTTCTTCTGACGCATAGCCGGATGTATATCCTTGCGTGTCCATGTCGTCATCTTCTCCCGGAACTTCCTCCGCTTCGTCCTCATCCTCCTGTGCTGCCGCATCGTGGTTAGCTTCTTCCTGTGCACGCCTGGCATCTCCAGAGACGTTGGGGTTTTGGTTGTCCTCCTCGTCATCGGATTTGATGTGAATGTAGTATCTTCCGATGGAGATCAGTTGTGCCTCGCACTCCAGGCATAAGCAGAAGCAGGTGGGGATCGCGGTCGCACATGATGGACATATCCGGCACCTCAGTCCTTCCCATGTCTCATCATTCAGGATGACGACTTTGCTGACTTCGTCCCGGACCTCGTTGACCTGTGCGTTGAACTCTTCCATCTTGTTGTTTCGATAGAGTTCGCAAGCACGATTAACCATGTCAACGATGTAGTGCAGATTATCGGCACCTGTCTCAGTCTCCGGCATCCTCTCGCTGATCTTTGCGACGTTCTGGAGGAACATCGCAGCCGACTCTTGGGAAGAGTTGACAAAGCCAGGGCAGATCTCGTTCTCCACACACTTCGAGTACGCCCTCTTGATGTCAGCGTACTCCAGGCGCTTCCCTCCGTTGCTTTTGCCAATCCAAATGGACTTGACCTCATAGAACGGGATCACGTCAAAGACCATGAAAGTCCCATTAGCCGCGACTCCAGCCCCATACCGCGCGAGGGTTGCACTGGGAATGTAGATGATCGCAATCGGATCCCCTCTCCTCACGTTCCGTAGCGTTGTCTTCGTCGCCACGTTCATCTCATCCCATGGAGCAAACGCCCCGAAGTGCAGTGCTAGCCTGTTACCGCCATCGATTCCGCCGGGGACTAGCCCACAGCGTACGATGCTTGGCAGGTTTTCCACATACGTCACATGGAATGCTCCTCCGAGAGTATCACCCATTCTTGCGGAATACCTATTCGCCAGTGCGGATGAGCTCATGAATCCAAAATCACTGTGACCGGTTGTGACTCGGATGCACCAAGGTCTGTACCATCCATCGCATCTGTTGAACATCCTGTCGATGTCGTCCCGATCCACGCCAGCCTTGGTCATTTCCTCCCTGGCTGCCCTCGTGTCGTTCGGGTTCATGATGCTCGGAAACCTTGCTGCCAGAACCTGGAATCTCGACTTCTTGCTTCCGGATTCCTGCCACTTGATCACCTCCATGATGCCCATGTATCGTTTCGCTCTCGTGGTGTTCGGTGGGAATATGTCGTTGTTCCGGTCGTCAATGACAGCATCAATGTCGACCCATCCACCCTCGTCGCACCTGAAAGCACTTCCTCGGCAATTGCCGATCTTGTGTCGAAGGACTCTGCATAGGTCGTGAGATAGCTGGTTTGCTTGGTCCCTTGTAGTAAATACCGAGCGATCATCACCAATCCTGCATAGTGGAGCACCGTCGAAAGGAGCAATGCAGAAGTTGACACTCTTGCCAAGTTGCATCACGTCCACTTGCTCAAGGATTGCACCTCTGGGAAAGTACCTGGGGTCAACAATAGACGCGTATGCCCGTGGCATATGCACTTCATCATGTCGCCGTACTTCGGGATGTAGCACGGGATGGTGTCGCATCCCATCTCAAGCGTCTTCTTGAATGTCCTGCTGTCCCCGCACGGGTTGTATGTGAGGTCGACGCCACCGCATTGTAGCTCTCCTCCCTCAGCCGTGTCAGCCATCTCCACCAAATTAATAGTGTAGCTGTACATCTCAATTGTTTCTTTCCCTGCTTGTCCTCCTTTCTTTCTTTCCTTGGACGTTGATGAGGACGGTTCCTCCGTATCCCCCATGTCTTCATCAGATGAAACAGGGTCACTGCTGAGTAGCTCACGGAGCACCTTCATCGCCTTCTCATTTCCAGCAGCCTCCTCAATGTCCTTGCAGTCGCCGTCGTGGGCCAGGTTCGCGCACTTCTTACAGATCCCCATATCTCCCATGCACTTCTCCATTGACTCCAGGAATCCTAGTGCCGCTCTCCGCCCGTCGATCACTCGCTGCTTCTTATCTTCCTTCTCAGCATTGGGCTGAGAACTTCGACTCGGGTCTGGTGCTTGACCAAGACCCTCATCTTCGCCCTCCGTGGCCTTTCTCTTGGACCCTTGTGCAGAGGGCTCGGTGATCAGGGATCGTGGATGTCTGGGCTTGACCTTGTTCATGATGTCAAGCACCTCCTTCGTGGGCACGCCGAGCTGTGCGGACGGCTTGTTCCGCTTCCTGTTCTGGCCCGTCGTGTGGGTCACGTTCCCAGCGAGGTGTCGCACTATTGACTGCTCGAACTCCCTCTTGATCTTCCATGCATCCTTCCACAGTGGCAGTTCGTGCTGGAAGTACGACATCACCTCAAAGAATCCCAACACCATCTCGACGACGTCTCCCAAGGATTCCTCGTTCGTGGTTTGTCCCAGGAGTTCATACATCGTTCCTTGGTCGAGCACACTCTTGATCCAGGACGAATATGCCACATTGCCGAGATCCTTGCCTATCAAGAAGATGGACATCCTCTCCTCGACTCCCTCGGAATTCTTGCACACGATCACGTCCCGGGATGCGCACAATTGCTTCCCGTGACCGTTGTTGTAGAACTGCGCTGCTTGATCCACGGTCATGCTCACGAATCCCGCGTGAGAAAGCTCTTTCTTCAGCTTTGAATACGCGAGCTCCCGTATGATCGTGATCATGGCCTGGATATTGTTGACGTCCACCATGAGGTTTTGAAGGTCGGGGATTGCCACCACGCATTCCGCGAAGAGGCGCGTGTACATTTTCTTCCCCTCGATAGACATTGCAATACCGTTCGTGTCCGCGTTCCAGTTCGCGCAACAGTTCACGCAAGAAGAGGGATTGTACTTCGAATTCGGTCCGAGCACCTTCGACTTGCTCATCTGCATCTCTTTAGCGCAAAGTTCGCAGATAAACTTGCTGAGCTCCGTGACCGTATACCATCGAAGACGTTGATCACCGGCATCGGCTTTCCCAAAAGCATCCTGCTCGCCGTGTCCTTCATCTTGTTGCTCTTGCTTCCTCTTCGACTGTGCAGTGAAGGTCGGCTTGTACTCGAATTTCACCTTCGATTCCTCCATGTTCTTCGGGATGTTGAATCGAAGGTCGGGCTCGTTTATGCACGTCCCCTCCAGCTCACACACAAAAGTGTTGCTTGGTGCGACCGCATCGATGGATTTCTCAATCAGCAGTCGTTTCAGGAGGAAATGTTGCAAGTTCGAGCTCCCAGGGATCTTGTAGTTCTTTCCTGTGAGCGCATGGACCACGCGCCACAGGCGATCGTTCTCGGTCACCAGCGCGCCTGCCGCCTTGCAGATCTCGCTAACCTTGTTGGCGATCGTCCCCAAGTCCCCTCTTCCACCATGGAAAGCAACATCGCGATTCACGCACACCACGACCAGGCCCTTGCATGTGTTGACGAGGTCAGATATCGCCTTCTGCAGGTAGTCGATGATGGGGTTGGCGGTCACCTGCCATCCGCATCCTCTCATGCACACCCAATCATATAGCGACATCCAGATGTGCACCGACATTGGCGAGTCATCCATGTCTCGCCTCCGCCGTTCAGCGATGAGCTTATCCAGCTTCTGCAATCGGGAGATGATATTCAACGTGTCGTTGGGTGAGGAGACTTGCTCACTCGACCCATAGTATGATCTCTCCTCGATGTTTGTCCATCCCTGTTCGTTGACCATCATCTGGAAGGTCTTCGTGCTCCCTTTCGAGTTGACGGCCCTCAGGGGCCAATCCAGGACCAAGAAGCTCTTCTTGTGGATCATCATGTCGCGAATCGTCGCCTCGCCAATGGGGCTCCTCTTCTGCCTATTGATAATCCGGTTCAACTGTCCAGGTGCGTTGTCCGGGTTCTTCTCCGCCTGAATCAGCGCGTTGATGGCTTTGGCGCCCGGAAGGCGTCCAGTAATCAAGCATCCTGTTTGGGCACACAAGAAAGCATACAGCTGTAGCCATGCCGCATTTCCCTTCCCAACATAGGAAAGAATGATCTTCTCCGCGCTGGTCTTCTCCTCGAAGTGCAATAGCGAAGAGGTCAGGCATCTCAGCATACACTCCCAATATGTTGCGTTCTTGCCTTCTGCAAGACACGGCCCAAATACAGTTTGTATGATTGGGTACCCCGTATTGTTGTCTATGTTGAATTTCACATTGACAGTCGCGCCGCCCAAAGTGGTACCCCCTTCGAATGAAGTGTAGGTATCGTGTCCAGCAGTTGGGTTGATAATTACCCATCTGTCGTCGTCACCGCCAGAGTTCATTCGGAAAATGGAGTCGATGATCTCGTTGTCGATCTTGACAGCATCGCTGGCTTGCGACCCCCCACTTGGAGCTCCCGGCTGGGGGACTGACCCACCAGCGGTTTGACTCCTTTGCCCGGAGCTTGATGCCGACTTCTGCTGTCGCTCCGTCTTCCGTGGCGGCTCCGTCTTCGATGAGCCCATCACCCACCATGTCGGCTCTTCCCCAACCACGAAATCCTCGGGGTACTTCTCCAGTTCCCTCTCGACTTCATGAATCGTGCAGTATTTATTCTGGAAGAATTCGATCATGACGTCCTTCTCGGCCTTCTTCTCGATCTCCTTCATCCAGCTTACCCACTTGCGCCGATCTTGGTTCTCAGCGGCCCTGTCAGCCGCGTGCGGTGCCAAACTGATGGAGTTGATGTTCATCGCAGGCAGCTTCGACTCATAGATCATATCGATGCACCATAGGAAATCCCTGGCGTACTCAATCTCCCGGTAGAGATCGTTCAGCTCCCTTTTGTCTGGACGGAAATAAGCTGTATACGACTGATCTTTGGAGTCCTTCTCACCGAGCAATGGCTGCAATCTCCTCATGATGAAAGATACGCACATGAGCGAATTGACCGCTCCGATGCACGCATCAGAGATGTCACTGGGGGTTGACCCACAGATCATCCAGCGCAATAGGTTGTTCTGGCTGGCATTCTCATCCCTCCTCAGTGCATATGCGAGGTTCTTCATCGATGCCTGCAGCTCATTCTGGTAGACCAACCCAAGGTCCCAATTCTTCTGGTAGTCGTCCTTGGAACCACGACCGTAGGAGTCGATCTTGGGAGCTTTGATCACGCTCAACGTGAATACTTTCCCCCAGTTTCGATCTCTGTATCTTGCGATTCTCCGGTCGTGCCTCTCAAACTCTGCAGTTGTCTGGAACTCCTCAGAGCTCCTCCACCTTCTCGATGACGATGCCCTAGATGACTCGTCGTTGATGAATTCTTTGTACACCTCCCCAACCGGGGTGTTCTGGTGGAATGCTGCTTTGAACGACCGTTCATCGTTGTCCTCGGCCACGCCTAATGCGAGATCCCAGATGTTCGCGATTGATCTCAACATATCCGCCCCTTCCATGCAGTACTTGGTTACGTTGAGCAACTCGGGGTTCTTCGCCAGCATCGTTGCTTCACCGCAAAGTTGGTTCAGCGCCGACACGATCTTCTTTCCCTTGCTGCAGAATTCCCTCCATCCAAGCATGCATTCGTCGGCAGAAAGCTGTCCGAAAACTTTGCTGATGAACTCTAAGGCAACCCTCATAGACTGCCCTTCACCTTTCATCATCCCGCGGCCCTTGGCAGAATAGTACGCTGAGTATGCATAAATAGCGGGGACGCCGATGTCCTCGATCCACTTCACGCACATACCCAGGTCGCTGCTCACCTCCATCCTCTTGGGCATCCTCTTGCCATCCTCGATGGCGTTCTTCACCAAATTTCCCAAGAAGATTGCTGCTTGCCTAGATTTCCCAACAGGCACGCAGAAGAATTCATTCGTATTGACGACATTCGGATTGGCAGTCATCTTGATGATATTCTCCAGAACCAGGAAAACCCAAAATAAGCAGCTGCGAATGAAGCCACGGAATTGTCCCAATGCGATCCCAGCTTCAGATTGAGGTGACGAGCTCGTCCAGCTCCTCCTTGAAGCCTGGGGTTCGGGACTGACCCAGCTCCCCGTATACACCAGAGGTTCGGGACTGGCCCAGCACCTCGGTTGTGCAGTTGGGGTGGTGCAGATTTCGCTCGCAGTAGCTTGGTGCTTCCGCGATCCCCTTCGCGTAATGCAAGCAAGAGCGAGTTTCAACGGTGCCGGTTTGAGGCACCTTGCTCGAGCACGAAAACGGCGAAGGATCACACCCACAATTATAGACGTGTACAACTGGGTTTCTTTGGTTTCACGACCAGCACAAGGTCCATGCTCATGGTTTCCATTGCATTTCTTAGACAACGAGCCACCAAGTTCAAAGTTCCATGAGACAACTCTCCATGGTTTCTTGATTGGCATGGGTTTCTTCGCATATCTTTGTTTCAAGCCATAGCGACACCCATCAAACTCGTGACTAGTCCCATCATGCATTACCTCATGCAGTCTCTCATCTTTCCAATAATCACAACTTCCAGGCAACTCAAACAAAATCGCAGCTCGTTTTGTCATGGCATGCCGTTTAATTTCAACGAACCGTTCAAATAATCTCCAAAATTCTCTTTGTTTGGCCTCGATTTTCTCTGCGGTGTCAATGCCGCGAGTCTTGTTGAGGCGTGCCCATGATGATCCCCCCGTGCAAGGCCCGGCGAAGAACAACAAATCGGAAGGTTTGGTAAGCACATGTCTAGCGATTCTCCCCCCGTACTCGCTCAGTAAGTCATCAACCAGAGTTATGGTGACAACCTGCGGCCCGTCATGGCGGGCAAGAGCAGTGAACCAGTTACGTGGTTCGGAACATGCCATCAGCACGATGGGCCGAGCCAAGTCAACACTGTAAAGAGTGACGACTGTGCGAGTTCTCATACCAGGAAGCGAGACATGAACAGGAGCGCGAAGCACACCACCGTCATGTTTGACCATCGCGAGTTCAATACCCGGCGCTAACTGTGGCTTGTGCTTCACCGCAATGCGATACGGAACAAAACAACGACCAGGGACAAGCTGCTCGTGATTGATATGCAGACAACGCATGAGCAATTTCAATCGGAGCAACGTTTCCAAAGCAAGGTCGTTAACACACTTCAACTCTATGCGCTCGTTCGACAGTTCTTCAACAAATGCGGCCAGCACGGACTGCATGTCAACATCCCCGGACCCGACGTGAATTGGTCGTGGTCGTGGAGACCGTTCCCGCGCCGGTGCAGCGACCGGTACGGGATGAAACTGCCAAACTGCGCGTTCAACCCAACCATCAATTCGCACACATTGTAGCCCCGGGTCAACTCTATCCTCAACTTTGAGCCATGACCCATTCTTCAGAAACCAAGTGGAACGAAGCCACCTGCTCCCAAACGGTGTCATAACCGCGAGTGGAGGTTTCACACGCATCAATCTGGGTCCCTTGGCAACAACAACCGGATCATGTCCTTCATGCTCATGCAATCCCTCTTTGGATGTTAATCCAGACCACCATAGGTCCGGGGGCATGATCGGTATGTGTGTGTACGGAAATGTTGGAACTCCGTCAACTGTCCCCGAAGCGGTCTGCATGGTCCCCTTTATGGGATCACACGTGGGTGTGAGCGCCTTGAGGGTATCCGGGTCAGACAGCAAGCTCGGGTCAAGTAGACCAATCTGCAAACATGCATGTTTCCATTTGCGCCCATCATTGAACGCCTTGGTGTAAATATCGGCCGCCATCCTGTCGGTGACCTCATACGCCAAGTACATGTAATCACGTGTGAACATCTCATGCATCCACGAAATGCTAACACCATGGCTTCTCTCAAGGTGGCGCATCGTGGGGTTCCTCCCCGATCGCACGACACCGATCATAGCCTTATTATCGTCATAGAACACAAAGTTCGGTGACTTCTTGAGAATCCGCTCTACCAGCTTGAGAGCGGGCATACCCATCGATCTCATGGCAACGTCGGCCGCAACAATCTCGGCCTCGGGAGTGGAGTGACTCACACAACCCTGTCTTTTAGAGCTGCCAGACAACGGAAACCGGGTATTAGGCCCTTGTATATTCAAGTGTCCACCGGAGGTGGAACGCAGCGAGTCAATGCATCCCGCAAAGTCAGCGTCCGCATACAAGGCCAAGTGCACATCGTCCATAGGGTCTCCAACCCAACCGACCATGCGCCAATGTTTGGTATGATGCACATAGCACATCAAGTGATGCAAACCCCGATCATCGGAGTCAGTCCACCTATGCACGTTCCGTGCTAGGCGATTCACTTGCCGCAACAAATCGAAGCGAGCAATCCGCGCACCGTACAGCAACTTCATCAGTACGCTAGCGGCATGCGGAGCAAGGTGTCCACGCACGGGCTCCTTCATGGCCAACTCAGGAGTCCCTCCCCGTTGGTCCGGCACTGTGGCAGAACCGTCGGTGGGCACAAGATTGTTACACCAATTGCACACGACTGACGGCCCCTCTCTGGCAGGCTTCCGTGAGACGTGATTCTTTGTTTCTTCATGCAACTCAGGGGTGACAACCTTATTCAACTTCACGTCGCCCGCCACTTCAAGATAGCGGTCGACACAGGAACGTAGGAACTGTTCCATGTCATAGGTCACCGTTGTTACTCGGTGTCCGTTCCCGAGAGTGACGTTTCCCTTGCTTTGATTGCAACCAAGGTACATGTCAAGTCCAGTCTCGGGCTCAATCTTCAAACGTGTACGCAACATGCTCCACCCTTGGGCAAGGTTCTTCTGCGGACCTGCCATTTTGAAGTCATCGACATACACAACCAGAACAAGTTGGAGCTTTTCGTGAATGTACACTGAAGGCCATTCTTCGCCGATGGGCTCAAAACCAACGGCACGCACCGACTCATCGCAGTGCTGCTCCCAAAATGTTCCCGCATCTGGGTGTCCGTACAGCGCCTTCCTCAACGGGACGACTGGTCTTCTGTACTTATCCCATTTGCATTCACTTGGCACGGCCTCCGGTGGCAATTCAATCCAACACGGCGTGCCTCTCAAGGTGGCCTGTATATACGCCTGAACAGCGTCGGCCATCTGCACATCCCAGCCATCATGACAACCCAGAAAATCCGCCCAACGCGAGGCTTCAAATGAAGCAGGAGAGTTCCCCAAATCTTGAAACATCGCAGCCTCAAAGCTTTGGTTCTTCACTTGGTTCCCCAGCAACACGCCTCTACCCTTGAACTTCCTCTTAGGATCACCAACAGGCAACTGTGAGTGCTTTTCAACGCAAATGCCATGTGCGCGAGCCATGTGTATTTCTTCCCCTTTCGCTTTTGCTTCTCTGGCTACAGCGTCATATTCGCGCACCGCGCCAAGATCGAAGACCCCCTGGTCGATTAATCCCGACCACTCTTTCTTCATTGATGCCAATGCATCAGGGTTGGTCAACATCTCTTTCCGGCCTACCGGCCTGGATACTAAAGCGTCGAAGAATCGTACAACTTTCACAGCTTTCTCTCTGTGCTGTATTCGCTCAGAAGTCACGCACGGCATCGATGGGTACTTCTTGGCTTCACCGTCTTCGCCTATCGCAGGCATTGCGAGTGGCACTTTTCCAGAAACTATCTCAGCAGACTCCTCCCATTCATACCAGGTGAGGTCCGTCGATTCGTCGACCGATGGATCCGTCCCCGATGCTGTCTCAGCTTCGTCTTTATGACTCTCCATGACTGATGCAACCGCCTTCGTCCAGTTTGGAGTCGACTTTGATCGCTCCTCAGACTTGAACTTCCAGGCATAAATTACCACCAGACACTCAAATTCTTTCTCAAGCTGAACGTTTCGTCTCATGACGTCTTGGGACTGTTTGGAATCCATGAGAACAACCACCCCGTCGACAGGATTAACAACAATCCTGACCCATTCAAGCTCAGCCAAGTGCTTCCCATCCATTGGGTTCTTGATCTTTGATATGTTCTTCCGCAATCCCCAATTGTACTGCCATTCTACTCCACCCCAGCGGTTCCGAAGCATCGCTCGAATTCTCTTACCACCGGGCATCTGTAATGTCCGTGCCTCTGCCGGCGCGGAAATCTCAGACTCCTTACCCTTGGGATCTTCTCTTTCCTTTTGCCACCGCCCTTCACCTCGGCCTTCTCTTCCTTGGTGTAATATTTACTCATCATCTTCCATTCTTCAGGAGTGAACTCCGGAGGTCTCGATGTCTTCATTAGCCTGAATCCATCCTTCCCGACGGGATACGGTCTTCCGGCCTTGTCGATTTTCACCTCCTTGCCATCGTCGTTGACGTACGTGATGCCATCCCCAGGTAGTCCAACTGACACGTGTGGAAGGTCGGACTTTACAACCTTCTCATCGCCCTTAGGGTGTCCATCTCCCTTCCCTTTTGAAGAGCTCGGTCTAGCATCTTCTTCTCCTGCATGACCCCCCCGATCTCCGGCGATTACCTCCGGGCCATCGTCGAGCAGTAGACCAGCGATCTGATCGACTTCATCGTCAAGCAGTCGCTTCTCGTCACTCTGCAGCAATTCAGGCTCGTAGTCCTCATCTTCGATCAGGCGGTCACGCGCATCCAGACCGATTGCATCGATAGACATCTCTATCCCTTCCAAGGTCTCGTTGGCAACCTTGTACTTCTGTTGTATTGGGAATGTCAGAGGAGATTTCAGGATCATCCTCTCCGTCTGATGTGGCATTCTCAACCGAGGTGGAACCTTTGCCTTCTTGATGTTCAGCTCTGCACCCGCAAATGCAGTAAGTGCCCAAGCACGATACTTGTTTGCCCAATGCATACCGGTGCTCAACACATATCCAGCAAATATACCAGTTTCCCCTCTCGGCTCGAACTTCTCCCTCTTTCCCCCTCGTGCTTCACTCGGCTTGAAGTCCACTAGCGCACCAAAAGGTATCTTCTCGCCCTTGAACTCCTCGCCATGCAGCCTCATCCATGCACTCGATCCGTTCACCTCTTCGATGTTCATGAGATGGCACAGAGTGGTGATGGCTTGCACCCAATAACACGTGGGTAGACCGGCATGTACTAGACAAGCCGAAGTCTGGTCAATGATGAATTGATTTGTTCTTTCAGCAAGGGAATTGTTCTGCGGCCGTCCAGGCAGCGATAGGTCGTGGTTCAGCTTCAGCTCCACGCACGCATTGATCAGTTCCGGGCCGTCATCCGAATATACCTGCTTGATTTTCCTCCTCCCGCAGAAGTGCTTGATAGCCCTGACGACTGAGTCAGTGTCTCTTCTCGCGGTGGGATAAGCCATGATAATTCCGGTATATATGTCCCGGATGATGAGCGCATACCTACCTTCCACTTCATGATCTCCTGATGCCGTCACAAAGTCGAACGTCACCAGGTCACCGAACGTCTTCACTTCTCTTTTGAATGCTCCCGTTCGCGATCTGAAGTGTCTCATCTTTGCCTTGACGCATGATTCGCAGAAGGGATTTCGGTACCTGTGTGTAAGCAAATGAGCTATGGAATTGGCGTCCTTCTTGAGGACTCCCACTTTCCTCTTTATTGATGATCCTTCGTACACGTCTACTTCGATTCCGGCATCTGGATCATCTTCATCAACCTCTTCCTCGTGAGCTTCGGCATCACCATGTCGATGCGGGACTGACCCAACATCTACAGGTATTTCCTCAGCTACGGGAGGCGGACGTACCGGACCGGCTCCTCCGGGTGGCCCGAAGTCGAATGCCCCGTCGTGGTGTTCGCCCTCGGCCTCTGCGGACTCACCGACAGCGGCGGGTGTGACGTCGTTCTCATCGTCACCTTCCCGATCTGCCTCGTCGTTCGTCACCATCGCCAGTACTTCCGAAAAGTGCTCCTTGAGGTCGTCAATCGTGGGGCGATGCCTGTTACTCCGAAGTTTACCATCACTCACTAGGTACGGGATGTCGTCCTTGACCTGCAAGTGCACGAATCCCTGCTTTGGCGTAACCATGAAAGGTAGTTTACCAGGCATCCAGTGAAATGCATAACCCATCTTCATGCATCTCCTCCCCACTGACAATACCGTGGGTGTCTCATCCAATACATGCGGCTCGACAGTCTCGTCCAACTCGTCCACGACTATCTTGGCCACATCAGATGTGGAAGTGGAACCATTCGCGGTCTGGAACACGATCTCGTCGTCATCTTTCACGATGTCGACACCCAGGCTCTTCGCCTTGGCTCTTCCGATGAGATCATGACCACATCCGGTGTCCATCAACCATTTCACCCGTTTGCTGATGCACGTTGACATGGCGAAAACGTTCTTCGGCATACCATGCTGCTTCTTCCAGTCGACAGCCGATTCCTTGATCTCGTCCTTGTTCCGATCATACTCGAACATTATGCTGCTCTCCTTGGTCACCGGGAAGTAGTGCTTCTTATATACATCATCCACCACTTCTCTCAGTATCTTCGCACGTATCAATGATCGTTGGACTTGGTAGGCTGATAATTCACGATGATCACTGCTTTTGAACTTCTTCTCGTCGACGTACACGTACTGATAAGGCTCATTCTCATTGTCCTCATAACCGTACCATTCCCCTTTTCGTTCCCATTGCCTTCTCTCGTCTTCGAGGTAGGTGATCTCCCCATTCTCGTCGACGTCGAGCACTTCCTTGAACCACACCATTTTCTCGGGGATCTCGGACTCGCCAGACCATCTCGATGATTCGCTCATCGCGTCGTCATCGTGCTCGTGGTAGACAGTCTCGGCTTCGTCCGGTTCGACATGATCAACGTCCTTCTTGAAGCTTACCTTCCCCGCAGGAGCCGATTGTTTCAGGACTATCGCGGGCATTGCGATGGCCCTCCTCGCAATGGCAGGCGCTGCGGCTTTGGTGGCAGCCTTCGACTTGGCTTGCGCCTTGTCATTTGACGTTGCTGGAGCTGAATTGTTCTTGATGAGCTCATGCCTGTACTTGCAAGCGCTTCCCCTATCGCACTTCCCCTTCTGAAACGCGAAGCATGCTCCATCATCTCTCTTTGGTGACGATGATCTGGACTTGGATTTGCCCTTTCCTTTCCCCTTGGACATGCTCTCCAACTTGTGCTCCGTCTTCTTGCTGTGGGAAAAAGTGCATTCGTTCCCTTTCACGCACCCCTTCGCCGATTTGAAGTGGTACCAGCAGGGGTTATCCTTGCTTCCGCCCGGACTCTTGCCTCTGTCGCTGGCACCGTCGGACTTGCCGTTCTTGCCAGCGTGGCCCTTTGCCTTGGCTTTTGGGAGCACAGGAGCGGCATCAGGTCCACCGGGTTTCCCCTTTCTGCCCTTGCCACCCTGGTTCTCCTGTTTGCCAGTTGCTGGAGCCGCATCCTTCCCGCCTGACTTCATCATCGACTTGACCGATTTCTCCTTCATGTCGAGCATCAGGTCTTCCCGATCTGCCTTGATCTGATAGTCGATCAACGCCAATAAGAATTCATACGTCTTCTGAGGATGCTTGTCCGGTAGTCTATGGTAGGCATTGAGGCCGAACTCCATCTTCTTGCTCCCTTTGATCTTCCTGTAAAGGATGTCTCTGAGAGCCAGCTTACTGGGTCTGTCCTCGCTCCTCATCTTCAGCAGCAAATCATACCATTTGTTCCTGAACATGACCAAGTTCTTGTCGCCAGGAAAGTCAAGGTTGAATAAATGCTCGATGTGGTAGACAAGATCCGTTCTGTCGGAAGTTCTGAATGATTGCATAACTAATGCCACCAACTCTCGTCCCTTCACGATCACCCTTGTTGATGTCGTAGTTCAGAGTGTCGTGTAGCATCGAGGTATACGTCCTTGGCTTCGTCAGGTGCTTGTTTCAGCATGTTCTGCATGCCCATGGCCATCTTAATATCTATCGTAGCAAATCTGTCGCCACCTGAATCGCTAAGCAAATCCAGGTCTGGGTTCAACCCAAGAGCCTGCTCCAGCCATTTCGTCCATGCGTCGGTATCTGGATCTGCACATGCGCTCAGAACATTCATCAGCAGTTGCATCTTCCAGGTGTCAAGTTGATGGATCTTTGGCCAGGCCGGAATAGATACTCTCTCGGCCTCTTTCCTCGAGATTCTCGGTCGATCATTCTTGATCTCTCGGTTATCTCTCGATCTCCTTCGTCTCCTCCGTGTCCGATCGTCTTCTTCCTCTTCTTCTTCCTCGTCTTCCTCATCTCCTTCGTCGTCGTCATCCTCATCATCGGGTGGATCATCCGGAGGTCCTCCTCCGCCACCAGCGAGGCTCAACTGACGTCGACCCGCTCCCTGCCCATTCCCATTGGGCGGGAATCCACCGTAATCCAATGGGGGCGTAGTACCGTTGTTTCCCCCTCCATCACCACCACCAGTCGTAGTAGTGGATTGTGGGACATGCCCAACAACCCCTTGCATCTGGGATAGGTGTACATCAATCATTGGATCACTGAAAGACGGAAAGAGGATCGAACCTGGCATCAGCGACGAATTAGGGATTTGATTCGAAGACGATGACGGGATTAACCCAGCCACCTTCTTGTCTATCCTATTCGAATTAGCCTGGGTTCCTCCCTCAGCGCGTTTCACTACTGCTCGTTCACGATGTCCATCTTTGCTGCTGGAGGCTTCCTGTGTCTCCAGCTTCTTGTGTGCACGTAGTTCCTCGTTGTCAGCATCGAGTTGGCGTACAAAACTCTCTTCTTGCTTGAGCGTCGCCTCTCTTTCCTTCAGTTGTCCCTGAAGCTCATGCATCTCCTCGAGGTACTCATCGTACATTCCCTTAGCCGTCAATCTCCAGTACTCAGCCTCCTTCGACTTCTCGTCCATCGTGCACCGTTCCTCTTGTTTCTCTTCTTTGACCTGGGCTAACTCCAAGATCGCATCCCGACGATGACCACCTTCGACAGCAATCATCTGGTCCTTCATCGACACGTCGGACTCATACTGTTTGACGATCTCTTCTTTTTCGCGAAACAAGCAATCTGCTCTCTTCGATTCCTGTTCCGCAAATACTGTAACGTCATTCAGCCTCGTCATCAGCTGTTCCCTGGAGTCCTCCAAAGAGTACGTCTCGGGGCGCTTGACGAGCGCATGCTCCAACTGTGATTTCAGACTTTGGACCATCTCCTCCTCGTTGAACTTCTCGATAGAGGTAGAGGATTCTATGCCTCTGATCTGTAGCTGATAGGCTGATATCTGTTGTGAAGCCTCACGGTGTATCTGATTTGCACGTATAGCTGATTCCTGCGCGGCCGACTTCTCGCTTGCCATGTAGGATCTCATCAATGCAATCTCCCGCTTCTGCTCCATGATAGTTCCTTCAGCTTGCCTCATCTGTTGCATCATAATATTCGACTCCATGTCTTTCTTCTCCCCGTACTGAAATGCGTTCATTTCCACCTTGCGCATCTGTTGGGCTTCTTCCTCAAACTTGCGCCATGCCTCAGCCATGTGGTGTTGGTGGTGACTCACTAGATGTCCCGACTGCTTGCTGGCAATCTCGCATCGTCTTTCCAGCTCCTGGATCCGGATGGTGCTTCCATAGTCTTCTTGGTTAAGATTCGCCATTGCTGCCGACATTTCATCAAGTGTCTTCTGATATTCCCCGATCTCCACCTCCATCTTATTCTTCTCTTTGATCACGGCGCGAAAATCTGCACTGGTGGGTGATTTTGACCTCCCACCCTTCGATGTCGATCTCACGCCCTTCTGCGACGTCCGTGGTGTCGCAGGCGAAGATGATGATCTTCTCGGTGGGGATTCTCTTTTCTTCGACTCCTGATGAACATCGATCTGCTTCCATGATCTTGTGGGAGTAGATATGTCGCTGAATAGCGCGGAACCTCCGCTCCCAGGTTCATCCTGTGAATCTGCAACCATATCCATCACCGCAGGAAGAGCCATCAATCCATTGGATCCCTCTGAGCTGCTGTTCCCAAAAGTTGCAGTACTTGGGCTCGCCGAAGACGCCATTGTACTGTGTATGTTATCGTTCCTTTATTGTCCCTGTACCCGCAATAAACCAGCTGTCTCCCAGTCCAGTGTAGAGCTTGTAGTTACGGCTGATAACCTGTCAAGAGACGGCAAGGTGACGTCCCGTGGGACGCTGTGCACCGAACCCTCAAGCTTCAATACCAACCCCGTAGAAAGGTGTATACGGACGATGCCGTTATAGCCGAACCCGTGTAAACGTTGTAAGGAAGAAGGAATGATAGTTACACCAGTAGTCCTGACAATGCAGCGCAAGCAGTTGTTTTGCTCTTATCGCCCGTCACGAATGTTCGCAGTCACACATCAGATCTTGAACCTCAATTGTGTCTTGAGCCTTGAGCCAAATGGCAATCAATGGAACTTGGGAAGCAACACCAACAAGGACCTCAGAACTGCTACCCAATTTCGGCACGGGGCCTAGAGGGTTTTAACAATCTGAAACCGAAAAAACATGTGGGACGCGTGTCTTCATGGCTAGGGATATTTCAGACCATTGCGAACACTAGTGTCGCCCGCTAGCACGTTCAGTGGTGAGCATAGGCTCCAATGAGCAGAAGCAATCAGATCATTCTCTGCAAGGACTGTCCACATATCAAGGATTGACAGTGATCCGTCCAGACAATTTAGCGCAAGCCAAGGGCACAGCGCACAGGTAGAAACAAACGCTGTGAAAGGCGCCTCAGCCGCAACATGTGCCCGATCGCACCTTGTTCTCCTCGGCAGCATTCTGCACAGCCGCTTGGTTTGCTTGCTTCTCCTCCAGCTTGGCCTGAGACCACGAAACAATAACCTAAAGAAGACACACTCTCAAAAACTCAGAGAGGCACAGAGAGACACAAAAAGACACAATCACAGAAACGCTGACACAAACACGAAGGCATTAGCAAAAACAGACACAGACATACACAAACACACATACACACAGACACACACGCACACACACTCGCGCACAAAAGACAGAGCCAAAGACAGAGACAAACAAAGAGACAGAGACACACGCACCAGCACACGCGCAGGCGAACACGTGCCCGCGCACGTGCGTGCTCTTCCTACGACACGGTCGCTGTCTCCCTGCCTGTGACTGGCCTTGGTCACCTTGGAGCCCATACCTTGCCGAAAACCAATGGGAAAGAGATCCAGCCAGCTGGAAAGCCAGGGCCATGGCAGGAAAGCAAGTGGCACAACCAAGGGCGCAGACACTGCAGCCCATACACCCACCTCACGCACCGGCGCCGCTGCTCCATTGCTCATTGCGCACACCGGCTCTCAGGAATGGACGATGCTGCCAGGCGACAAAGCCGCTCCAGCTGCAGCCTAGCACAAAGGAGAATGGCCCATTTGCGACCATTTGACGTGAGGACTACCTTTGAGGCTGCCACTCCCGCAGCAGGAAGGGCTGCCACAGCAGTCCCGGCGCCTGCAAGCTCTTTGCCCATCAACCAATTAGAAGCAAGCGCGCGAGCACCTGTGTGAAAGCCGGCCAGCGCCAACGCCACCTCCATTGGGAACCTCAGCCGTGAAGGCCCATGCCTTTCTACTCCAAGCACGCTGAATCACACGCCAATGCTCAGCTAGCGATGTTGATCTAAAGGATATGGTACATCTTCAGCGCGTCTCAAGATTTGCAAACACATGACTCCTGTTGATGTCTATACCGAACATTGCAGTATATCTTCAGGCTTGTCAGCGCCTGGCAGAAATACGGCTGCAATCAACTGCATAACCCATCACTTATCAACTACAAGATCCGTTCACTCTCTGCCTTTCCCTGAAGCACAGCAAACAGTGGGTTGTCCAGAATGGCCAAGCCAAGCACATGGAATGCGGTGCAGTATTCGGTATTTTGGCAGATCTTGAACACATGCTGCACACACTACTTTGGCCATCGCACGCCATCGCCGCTCAACGCCGTACGCGGCTTTCCTGCAAGCGACACGGCGTGGTCAAGGCGACTGCTGCTGCCCCCTGCCTCCTCTTTCCGCATCTGCCAACGCAAGCGCGAGAAGGACAAATGCTTAGCTTGTGTGAAAAAACTGCTGCCTTCCTACTTCCTAGGTAGGCTTCTCTACTCTGACGCGCCGACGCGCAACAACGCCCCAGTCTTCCCTGAAGTGTTCCTACCCTGAGAGGGTACAAGATCATCGTCCTCACACACAGGTGCGTTCTTGAGCCACGCAAGAACACGATGGTTTGTCGGAAAGCAAAAAGGCGATAATCAAAGAGGCTTTGGCTGTTATGGAAACTAGAAGGCGGAACATGTTGGCCATTTTACGAATTAAACATGACAAAGAGAACCATTGCACAACAAGCGGACTGTCAGAGGTGATGCAAAGGAGTCAACACCACACACGACTTTCACAACAGATTGCATGCCTCAGAGCACAGCAGAGGGTGAACAGAGTTTTCATGGCCATGATCACACACATTAATCGCGTTGTCTTTGAGCCTCTCAGCTCTGAAACATGTGATGAGATTGACATTCAGTACAACCATCCAGCGCAGCACACACACAGACAGAAGCAATTGTTCTTGGTTTGACGTCAGCAATGAAGCTGATTGCGAGCTTGTACCAACGGACCTGCCGGTTTTGCAGTGTGTTTCAAATGAGTTTGCACACACAACGCAGCATCAGCAGACGCAGTCATGAGCGGTTTTGCTGGCCATCATGAAGTCACGCAAACGACGGCCGTTGACTGACAGCACAGCCTCGCCAGCTGGAACTGGAACCAGCGGTTTGCAATAACACTTGCTAAACGTTCCTGCTTTGCATTTTCTTCGTCCCGCTACGCAGCGCTGCTTTTCCCACCTTCACAGCGCACCAGGTAGCGGCATTGGCCACTGAATTCGCACCACTGGAGCGAGGTGGTGATTTCAAACTTTAACAAAAAAAGTCAACGTGGCCATCTTCCAAGAAGGTGTGAAAATAAGTAAACATTGGAAGGCACCACCCACGGAGCTATCACAGCACCGTACCTGGCAGCCGAATGGAAGCGTGTCATGGCCTCTGTTCCACATCACCAACGCGCCACCTCTGCGTCAGCTAGTTGAGGCCCAGCCCAAAGGACTCAGCGCGCATGACATGATCATGGCCAAATGACAAACGAAAAGCGCCCATCGCCGGCTGGGCCAGCAGCAAACATCCACGGCGACCACGGCGAGCACCAGGCCTCAAGTGCACAGGCGGCTTTCTGAACCGCCAAACTTGTTTCAACCTCTCCCGTCAACTCTTGCCGTGTGTAGGCCTTGCGCGTGAGTGATTTCCAACCCTTTTGTTCCAACAGCATCAATTGCAACTTGATAATGTTCTTTTCCTTGCCGGCGCCGCGTCAAAAGGCAAGGCCAGGGTCCGAGAGACGTTAAAATAAAAGTGCGAAGTGTAGTGTTGTTTCTAGCACAAACAAATGTGGTCTGCCGCATATGGCAAGTATACAACTATCAGTGTAGCGCACATGCAACTGTAACATGCACTCACTGTAGTTTGACACGCCCCCTCGGTTGTACAACCAGAAGGTGTTGCGCAACCGTAATTGAGAAAAGGGGGATTCTCAAAGAAACTGAAATGTAGTCTTGCAAAAGTTGACCGAAGGTAGGCCTACCACAGCGCTGCTGGCTGTAGCTTATCTAGCCCTCAAAAGGTCAAAAGATTGTAGTGGCTGGGTCCTAGTTGACCCTCAGGAGTCATAGTGACTCAAATGTTGTAGTCCCGGATGTAGTGCTTAGGCATAGCGCTGCCAGTTTTGGAGCCTGTAGTCATGTACTGCCTTCAGCCGGCTGCCGATTGAGCTGAAGTAGTAAATGGTGAAATAGGTGTTGTAGTCTGGCGAACCGCGTAGTCGATCATAGTCAATCTCTGGTGTAGCCAGTGAAAGTTTGTAGTCGATGAGGTAGTTGTTGATTTGAAGTCGTTGAGCTGGAGTGAGGTTGGTCATGGTGAGTGGTGTGAATCCATAGTAGCGGACGCTCTTGTGAATGATGGTAGTGATTGATTTGTACTGGTAGTCCTGGAGTTGGTCTTTGTTGTTGAGGTAGTGGAGTAGGTCAGGTAGAAGCAAGGGCATGTGGTAGTTCCAGATGTAATTGTTCTTCAAGCTGTAGACCTCTGTGAACCTGTTCATGTCATAGTCCACCTTGTAGATGTGTTGCGGAAGGTGCGAGGTTGGAAGGTCTCGGTATCTAAATGGAAAGCATGTAGGAAATGTAGTCGCGGGTGAAGTGGCAAACTTCTCCTGAGGTGAAGTGCCTCAGTAGTAGTTCCTGCTCAATGTAGAGCTTGACAACGATGTAGTTGTCAGGGTGACTTGTGAGGTGGAAAGAGCAGGCTTCTGCGAGTGTGATGCTCAGTAGCGCTGAGTCGTAGTGCGGAAACCTCAGATCGCCTGGGACGCATCGTGGTGGTCGAGCGTTGTAAAGAAAGTAGCTGATACTCTTCAAGAGTGAATGCAATGAAGAGTTGAACGTAGTGAGAGTGGTTGTCGAGTGGCGGTGTAGCCGTGATCTGGTACTCGGTGATGTGTAGTTGTTCAAGGATTGCTGTTGGTTGGTAGTAAGGTGTAGCACTGGGTGTTGGATGGTCGAAGTTGTAGTTGCTCTCGTTGTAGCTTGGTGGTGGTAGTGACCCTTGGTCGCTTGAGTCTGTAGTCTCCACAGCGAGTGGATTCGAAGCTCGGTCAGGTGTAGTCACACCCATAGTAGTGTCCATGCTCGAAGGTCCAGGGCCCATGGCTGTAGTGAACACTAATGTACAAATGTAGTGAAACATGGGGCAGTGTAGCGAGCAAAAAAATTGCTGTAGGCGCGAGCAGACAATCAACAAATGTAGTGTTGTCCGAGCCGCCTGAATGCCGCCAACGTGCAAGTGCTACACATGTAGTTACACTTACAAATAATTAAGTTGGGGTACCGGTAGTCAAAAGGTGATACAAACCATGTAGTCAACGCGCGTTGTAAAAGCCGCCAAAAGAGGAATGGCGTGTTGTGAAACTGTCGTTGTTGTTGCTGTCGGTAGTTACACACTAATGCTCAGTGACTGAACAAGTCGTGTTAGTGTGTCCTTCGTGGTGTACTTTGTTAAGATGTCTGCACTGGTGTGAAGTGTGTTGATCTTTGCTATTTTGATGGTGTTGTTCTTGATGAGGTCTTGTGTGTAGAGGAATTTGAGGTCGATGTGTTTTGCTCGTTTGCTTGAGCCTTGTCGTGTAGCTATGCTCTTGCCTGCTGTTGAGTCGGTGTGAATGCGAATGTTGACTGTAGTGCATATGATTGTTTCCAGGAGGAAGGATTTCAGGTGTAGTCCTTCATTTACTCCTGTGCAAATCGCGTAGAGCCCTGATTCTGCTGGGCTCAAAGCAACTGTAGCTTGTGTTCGGCTTCCAAATGCTATTGTTGAGTTGAGTATGTTGATTTGCGTGTAGTTGGGCATCCTGCCCAGTCGGCATCAACGTGGATCTCGAGGTCGAGACAGTTGTTGGTGTCAGAGTTGAGTGTCGTGGTTGGTTGTGTGATGAACTTGTAGTGCTTGGTTCCTTGAAGGTATCGTAGTAGGTGCTTGGCTCTTTTGTTTGAAAGTTCTGTAGGTGCTGCGAGGTCTCTTGCAAGTTCTTTGGTGGAGTAGGCGATGTCTGGTCGTGTGTAGGCTAGCCATTGTAGTTTTCCTACAACACGTCTGTACCTCTTGTGTTGTTCTGTGTCGAGTAGTGCTTCATCTTCCACCGTGGGCTTGTAGTGCGCTATTCCAGGTGTAGCCACGGGGTTGCAGTTCTTGAGGCTTGCTTCCTCAATGATGTTGTTGATGTAGGAGTCGTTCAATCCAATGGTGATGTGATCACCGTTGTGCTCGATTCTCCCAAGATATTGTTGCGGTTGTTGCGGTTCGATGTAGCCAATGTGTTTGAGTAGCACTCGTTGTTGGATTGCCTCAAAGGTCTTGTAGACTGTAGTTGGGTTGCCAAGAACAAGTAGATCGTCAACGTAGACCATGAGGTAGCAGTCTCTTGTAGGCGAGGGTTCGGACTTGAGTCGTTTGAACTGTAGTTCTTGTAGAATTTGTGCTAAGTAGTCTTGCCATGCCTTTGGCGAACTGCGTAGTCCATACATGGCTTTGAGCAGTCGCCATAGCTTGTCTTGTCGTGGGCAGAGTTCCTTTGGTGGCCAAATGTAGGTTGGTCTTTCGTTGTGCTTTCAAAGCGGTGCGTGTAGAAATGCTGTGGATACATCTCCTAGTCGTGCTATCCATCCTGGTCGCGCTAGTAGTAGTAGTAGTAGTAGGAGTACTCGTAGTATGGTGAACATTGGTGTAGATGCGTACACAGAGCCCTCATTGTCGACTTTCTCGCTGTATAGCCTTTTGCGACGATGCGTGAGCGAACTTTTAGTCCTTTCTCACGGTGCGCCCATCGTGTAGGGATTGCTTCCCTGATGGTAGTGGGGTCGAGTGTGGAAACGTCTACTTCTTCGTAGACTTCGTGGAGTTTCATTTGTGCTGCCTCTGTTTTCATTCCTTCCAGTAGTTTGGATTCATCGAATCCTTTGTTGTCGAAAATGATTGGCTGTTGTTGTTCGTTGGGTTCGTCGTTAGTGTGTGATTGGATTGTTGTTCCATTGCGTAGTTCGATTGCTGCGATCATGTTGATCCTTTGTCGTTGTGGTTGTGGTTCTGTGGTGTCTTGTTCGGTTGTCCTGACAGTAGTTCCTTCTTTCGTCTTTTGCGCCTTTGCTGGTTGTATTACTTCATCTTGGTTCAGTCGTCGTAGCGGTTGTGTTGTTGTTGTTGGTGGTGCTGGTAGTGGCGGGTGTCGTCGTGCTGCGAACTTGAAGATCCTGTCGTAGGTCTCGTTGAAGGTAGCGCTGGTCCTGCAGTAGTTCGCGCTCGTTTGCTCGGCGGTGGTTGTGGTACGTCGTCTTCAGCGTTGGTCTGTTGTCCTGCATCCCGTTGAGATAGTCGTGAAGGTTGAGACGTTGGTTGTAGTGGACTTCGGGTCGTAGGTGTTACGCTTTGGTGACCATGGAGTCCCATTGATCTTGTTCAGTAGTGCGAGGTCGTATTTGAGGTCCGGTTGTAGTCTCCTCACCGTGCGTACTTTCGTCACTCCTTGTTCTGTAGCCACGTAGTTCTCACCTGTTTCTGAAACTTTACCTAGCCAAATGCATTTCTGCGTGCGTAGTTCGGCTTTAGGTAGGCTCTTGTGCTGTGGTGGCATGCGCAGTAGTGTTTCTCCGAATTCTACGCTTGCTCGTTCGTAGCTGCGTCCCCAGCGTCGTTGTGTACAACGTAGCGGTTGATAGTCCATGCAGCATGTCGTATGATCCATGGTAGTAAGGGATGTTTCACGTTGACTGTGATCCCGTCGTAGTTGCGTTCGACTTGTGCCTTGAAGGTGCGTATTTGGCCAAGTAGTGTTCGGTGTAGTCGTTCTACACTTCCTTGGCTGTTACTGCTGTAGGCTGGTGAATGTCGTACTGTCATGGATCCTAGTTTTGCTGCTGTGGCTTTCAGTAGTGCATTGAGTGTGTCCTCGTTGTCGCTTTGTAGGATTCCACTTATGCGACCGCATTCCAGAATGAATGCTTGTAGGTTGTTGATCATGTAGTCCATCATCGAGGGCTTGTCTGGAACGAGGCATGCCATGCACAGTTGTGTAGTCACGTCGACTGCTGTCAGTACTGCTGTAGGTCGCTGCTCCTGGTTGGCCTTGATGTAGGCGAAGTCGACCTGAATGACAGGTAGTCGTGATCGTTGTGTTTTGTAGTTGTCTTGTCGTCCTTTTCCTTGTGCACAGATTGGGCACCAATCTCTGTAGGGAAGATGGGTGAGTTCATGTTCATGAACTTCTTGTGGTGTAGGTTTGCGAGGTTGTCGTAGTCCTTTAGCTCGTTGTGCTTCTACGTGTGGTTCATCATCTGCAAAGATGTTGTCATCCATGTAGTGGTATCCTGCCTTCACACTTGTTGCGCCGGTCCATGTGTAAGGTAGGTAAGTGTTACCTGCTGCGGCCCATTCGTCCTTGTGTTGTTTGACTTCGTTAAAGTTGTTGGTGGCGATTGTAGTTCTGTAAGGTTCGAGTGAGCCAATTGGTGGGTGTCCTGGTCCATCTGTTGGAATGAACATTGCAGCGCGTGGTAGCAGGTGATGTCTGATCCAGTACTCTCCTTGTCGTTCCCAGTAGTCTTGCTTGTCTTCCTGTTGTGTTGGCGGTCTAGTTATCTTGGATGTAGGGGCTGGTGTGTCAATGCTGGCTGGTGGCGCTTGTTGCGCTTTAGGTCTCCAGGCCTTTTGCGGAGTGCGCATTTTAAGTGAAGTCCTGGCTGTAGTTGTTGGTTGTTGTTCAGGTTGTGAGCTTGAGCTTTGTCGTTCGATTGTAGTTTTGCCTTTGGTCCTTTGTGTAGGATTCATCTTTCTCCTTTTTCTCCTGAACCTAGTTTCACCAACCCAGTCGTCACCGGGTAGTCGTTTGTGAAGCTCGGTTTTGGAGATCTGCTTCATGAAGTCTTGTAGTATCTCCGGCTCTTTGCCAGTTCTGACAACTGTAGTTTGTCTCCAGTCGTCTAGTTGTTCTGTAGGTATTGGGCATCCGGAGTCTTCTGGTGTGTAGAGCGCTTTTCGTGGGCGATTGTGTGCTTGGATGGCGTGGTCACCATCGAGTTGCCAGTAGTCTGTGTTTCCTCCAAGGATCCTTTGCAGTCCTTGGTCAGTGTGAGTCAGTGGTGCTATGGTGTTGTGTTGTGGCCAGCGCTTGTTCGTAGTGATTGGTTGTATCACAGCTCTCATGACTCCGTCGTGGTCCATCAGTGGTGGTAGTTCGTGATCTTTGGGAATGTAGATCCGATTGATGGCCAAGTAGAAGAGTCCTCTCTGTCAAAGTAGTGGCGCTGCGTCGTCACCATGTGAAAGTGAACAGTGTTGTGTGTCCAGTTTCAGGTTGTAACCTCGGTCCAGTAGTCTTGGTGCACTAAGGATCGGGTACATCACATCACTAACGTAGTAGGGAATCATGATCTTGAAGTTGTCCTTCTGGTAGGGCACGTACTTGATTCCGTAGACAGGGATCTACCTGTTTGTGACTGTGTAGGGTTGTGGAGTGGTAGTGCAGGGTCGAAGTGGTATATCTGGTGCGTAGTCTCTGGGACAAACATGCGTGGATGCTCCAGAGTCTAGTAGTAAATGGTGAAGTTGGTCCTGATGTTGTTGGTTGTTGCTTTGCATCGGGTACTTGTAGCACCTGTTGTAGTACTTGCTTCCATGTGCGCTGTTGCTCATATTTCTGTAGTAGTAGTCCTGGCTCTTGTCTTCGTAGTGTCCAATGACCAGTCTCTCGTTGATTCCACTGATGTCGCGGGTTGTGTCGTAGTCTCCTGATTGGTCGTCGTAGTTCCACCAATCTTGTTCTGCTTGATCGTAGTCCCTCTCTTTTTTCTTGCCTATCTCCTGTATCTTCTGCAGTTGCGTAGTCTTCCCATTCTTGTGTGTAGATCTCTTCAGTCTTGCAGTCGTAATCTTCTTGAGGCCTCTCCTTCATGTAGTTGCCAAATTGCCATTCTGCATTCTGAAGCGTAGTGTCCGAATCTGCCGCATTTGTAGCATGTTCCTTTTCCTTGGCTGTTGTTGTAGTTTCCTTTTCCTTTTCCTTTGCTTTTGCTTTTGCCTCCTTGGTAGTATGAACCTTTGTTTCCTTTGCCTTTGTTGTAGTCGTGGCTGTAGTTTCCTTTTCCTTTGTTGCCCCATCTTTCTCTAAAGGGCCATTGTGGTGCTCCTTTGACTTTTCCTTTGTAGTTGCCTTTTCCTTTTCCTCTGTGTCCTTTGTAGCTTCCTTTGTGTTTTCCTTTGTAGTTATCTAAGCCCGAGAATCATGCTATGAGAGGCCTTAAAAAACAGTAGCGGCGAGGGCGCGCGGTCACGCGCGCGCTATGCGCAGTGTACGCGCGGCGCGCGCGCGTCGCGCGCGCGGCGAGCGCGCAACAAGCGCGCAATGAGCGAGCAGCGCGCGAGCGGTGCGCGGCGGCACGCGCGGAATGCGCGCGGCGAGCGCGCAACGAGCCAGCGACGCGCGAGCAGTGAGCGGCGGCGCGCGCGAATCCAAAAGTCTCAAGCTGGTTCAGGGCGTTTGCTTGGTTTTGAAGAGTTGGTCGGAGCCGGCGCTATACGCAAACAGTAACAAGACCGACGCAAGATGAGGGCATCGCTCGAGCTCAAAGACAGAAGAAGTCGACCACTGGTGCTCGAAGAAAAATAGCCCAGGTTCCACACTTAAGATGTTGCAAGTTCAAGGTTGCTCCTAGCAAAACTCATCCAAAGATGGAGTGGCATGTGTTTCAAGTTGCAGGTTGCAACCAGCATTACCAGTTGCAAGCGCAAGTCGTTAAACAATGAGTCAAGCAAGTCACAAGTTCGGGCTGCCCCACCCATGAGTGTCATCATCTCATCAGAGTTGATGCGATGTCCATATTTGCATTTTGGCAATTTGTAGCCGTAGCAGAGCCAGGAAGGAAAAACCATGGATCAGGAATCGTCGCGATGGATCAATCATGAGCTCACCCTCATGACGTGCGCGCCAATAGCAGTTTTGGCCCAGTTTGTCTTTGGACATCAGATCAGGATCGGATCGATATGAGTTTGACACACGCCCGCAGGTCTCTGCGCTGGCCGAATATGGTCAAATAGAGCTTGCGCACTGTGCGTTCAGGCCCCAGTCAGTCAAGCAGCTTAAGCAGCGTGCGTCTATGAAGTGGGCACGATTGTTCAGGCCCGCCGATTTGTGAGGATGATGTCAGTCTCAATGTCACTGCCACTCTTTTACCACACGCCCTTCTGCAACAAGCCCTGGTGTTCGGGGGGCCCTTTCCTTTGGTGGCTTGCCCTAAGCACCGCGGTGACTCCTATGGTCCATCGGGTGTACGTGCGCGAGATCTGAGAGGCTGAGAGAAGCACCTGTGAACATGTGGGAACGGAATAGTTGACTGGTGCCACCTTCATTTCAACTTTAGCTGGAAACTTCACTTTTGACTCTTGACGGTTGAAAGAGTGAACCTTAAACATAAAACTTTGCGAGATCGCCGCAAGCAATGTCATATGATGTAATGTAACGCTACTTGACCTGCGTCGCACCGATTGGTCCATGAGCAGTGTCAGTGTCACTCGTGACATGACTCATGACTCATGCCTCACATCAAACAGACTCGAGCGCTTGGTGCGCCAGCAATCTTGTTTCCGCGTGGGTGTCGCAGGTAGCCCAGCATTACGTTGGAAGGGGCCACTGCATGGTGGTTCCGGGCGGCCAGTCCCATTGGGTTGCTCAACATCATGAGTCGCATGAATCACGATGACTAACAATATAGGGCCGTAGGGCGCGGCGAAGGTTTTCCCCTAGTTGTAGATTGCGGACGCGTTTGGGCAACCCAGGACCACTACCCGACTGCATGCGAATCGGATCTGCGAATGACGACCCTGAGATGGGCCATGAGTGTTTGGTTTTTGAAGCTTACCGCCTTTCCGCTTGCAGTAGCTCATGCGCTAGATGTTGCCCCGTGTGAGCCAGTGCGCAACAAACAGCTGTACATAATTGGGTGGAAACCACTTGCCAGTTGACGACACAAGTAGTAGCTTGCGAGATGTGTTGTTCGAAATTTTGACTGGTCCTTGTACGGCAGCACGGCAGCATCGTTCAAATCACATGACTCTGCAGGTACGAGTCATCAGATGACACGCCAGCCATCACTAGCTGAAGTTGAACTGACAGCGACACTGGATAGCTGAGGCAAAAATCCCAAGGCCCAAGATGGGTAAATCACGGCAACATATGTAGCTTAAACCAACCACCACTGGGTGCAGCGTTCAGTCCTCCGGACAAACAAATCATTGCGCAGATGAAAAGTGTCAGTGTGGTTTGTTGTTTCAAAATGCTTGCCTGGCGGTTACCTGGTTGGCAGTTGACACCACATTGTTGCATTACGCAAGCAATGCACATTTCCGAGCGCAAGGTAGACAGCGGGTGTGGTGAAACATTGCATGTGACTCAAGCTCCGTGGCCCAGCGTCTGCCTGCCACATCAGACGCTGTTTTTTTGCGGGGCCAGCAGTTTCTTCACCAAGTCAATAGTATTTCTAACATTTAGCTTGGGCGGAATCCTGCGCCACCAATGATGAATAGTTGAGATGATGAAGCATTGATGGGACGCAACACGCACAAACTGGCCCCAAACATGTAAACCATAGCGTTTGATTGATTTATTTGATGCTTGACTTGCATTCACACGATGGGTTCTGATTTTGTTTCCATCTTTCCGCAGATGCGACTAGAAATTGGCTACATGCGTGCGACTATTGCGCTGCCGCGGCTGAGCCAGTCTGAAACTTGCCAAATCAATATGTGAAGCGTGGGCAGCATGTTGATTTGGCAAAATCGTGTACCTGATTCATGACGGGTGATACAATGTAGTACAACAAATTACCAGAGTGCAAGTATTCGGGCCAAATAAACCACCCGCCAAGTGGTGCTGGAGGTTCGTTTAGTTCTCAGCGTCGGTGACAGACTGGCGCTCACGCATCAACAGCTACCGCACGCTTTGAGGCTGCCGACGCAGCAGCGTGTCAAGCTTGTATTTCTGGCGACACGGTGTGTTGAAGAAAGAAACGCAAAGTGGAATGCCATCTGCTGGTCTGGCCATAACGCCGTACAAAACCAAAAATGTATACCTGCCCATGGACACACATCGTCTGCAAACTACCCCCCCCTCAGCGAACAAGTGCGTCACGTGCGCGCGCAGCGTGCGGGTGTGCGCGTGTGTGTGCGCGTTGCGCGCGCGCGTGCGAACTATACGCGCGGGCGCACGCGCGCGCCGTACGCGCGCACGTGCGCGCCGTACGCGCGCACTGCACGCGCGCACTGCCGCACCGTACGCGCGCTCTGCGCGCGCTGTACGCGAACCGTACGCGCGGACTGTGCCTTTTCTTGAAAATCTGTTGAGGTTTTTCAACATCTGCTGTGATTTTTTACACGCGCGGTCCACACATATCGTGGCCGTACGGTACGGGGCGCGCGCGCGCGCGCGTACGGTGTGCACGCGGGTGTGCACGCACGCGCGCGAGCACACGCGAACCGTACGCGCGGACCGCGCGCGCGGGCTGTACGTACGCACCGTGCGCGCGCACTGTACGCACCGTACGCGAACCGTACGCCCGGACTGTACGCAAAAAGAAAAAGTGTGCGCTAAAATCTGCAAAAGTTTTATTCAAAATCTGCTGTGTTTTTTCAAAATCTGTTGTGATTTTTCTCAAAATCTGCTGTGTTTTTTGTACGTACGGCCCGCGCGTACGGTGGCCGTACGGCACGGTGCGCGCGTACGTACGTGCGACGCGCGCGTGCGCGAACCGCACGCGCGCGCACCGTGCGCGCGCGCGCTGTACGTACTGCACGCGCGAACCGTTCCCGCGGACTGTACGCAAAACGCGTGTGCCAAATTCTGCTGCGTTTTTCTCAAAACCTGATGTGTTTTTTTCATTATCTGTTGCGCGTTTTTTTTCAAATCTGCGGTGTTCTTTTCGCACGTACGGTCCGCGCATACGGCGGTCGTACGGAGCGGCGCGCGTGCGCGCGCGCGCGTACGGTGTGTACGTACGTGCGGCGCGCGCGTGTGCGGTGGACAGCGCACGCTCGCGCTGTACGTGTGCGGAGCGCGCAGTGCGCGTGCATGGCGCGCGTGAGACTCATGTCTGTTGCGCAGCCAGCGCGTTTAGCTGCTGATGCATTTGAACCCAGCTTCAGGTCATTGGGTTTGCTTTGCTTTCTCAGTAACAAGAAACACCCACACTCATTGACTCCAATTTGAGGACGCGCCGGTTTTCCACAAGCATACACTTAAGGGCGCGAGCTGCTCCAAATGCAGGCGTTGGGGTTTCAAAAAAAGGTTTTGGACGCTTCTCAGAAATCAGATGACAAACCTGGCTGGAAACTGGTCCCCGGACATCAAAATATAGTATGTAGGCTTTGACACTTGACAACCGTGGCGATTGTTGCTTGAATCTTTCTTTTCAGTAGACTTTTCAGATTGCAGAACCTAAAAAGAATCACTCTACTCTAGAATCTGGAGCCCGAACTTCATACTGGTCCGATTCACACTGGTCCGAAACATACGTGAGATTGATGATTTAAGGGCTGCCAACCCCACGCCAAAGGCATGTGTATGTGTAAATGCATGGGTACTTAAGCCTGAAGCTTGTGAAACGTCTAAGCTGAATCCCTTGCAAGGGGCTTATCGGGTTGTTTCTTAGCTAAACGCCGGTGATATTGGTGGTGATGACCACTTCAAGCAAACAATAAACCGTTATCTTTCTTAAAGATCTGTTGATGCACTCTAGTCTGCGGATCACTGCAACATCAACTCTCAATAAGCGGACAGGCGCTGGGAATGTCAGGCGCTAGTACACGTGCAAAAAAACACCATTAGCGTCTGGGACAAAACGCTCTCAAAATGTTGCCCCTTTGCGTCGCCAGCGTCACCAGCAAATCCAAACATGACATTTGAATTGTAGAAACAAAACTAAAGAAACAAATTGAGACTAGCGAAGTTCGGGCGGCTGTGTCTGTCGAGTATTCCAGCTGAGTATCCCGCGCAATGTGTTGAAATCGTTTTCTTGACTAAAAAACACTGGTGATGCTCAGGGTGATGACCTCTGTAAGTAAACACAACAAATCGTTTATTTTGCTAAAGCATTGGTGATGCTGAGGGACCTACTCTAGTCTACGGTGGCCTAGAAGGAATCGAACCCCAAAGGACAGTTTGCGCTGCGTCACTTATGATTCCGATCTATATGCATATATGTATGTGTGTGGACATAACAGGAACGCAGCAGCAGCATCCTCAACACCGCCAGCGCAAGCATTCCCTGGACCAAAACACAAGTGATGCTGGGGAAGACCTGATGTGAGATTGGGCATGCACTCAAGATCATAGGACCTTTTCTTGGGCATCATGCTATAACAAGCCTCAAACTTCTTGTTTGGCAATAGCCTGCTTTCGTTCAGTGTCTTGCCAACGTTGCCAAATTTGACCTACTTAATTCTCGACGTTCTGTTTAGCCCTACGTGCCTTGGGGGCCAAGCAAAAAGAAGCCCGTTTCCGAGCAATGCGCTCGGAAGGTCTGCTCAGCCATCAAGAAATCCCTTACCATTAAGAGCCAAGAGAGCCAGCGGCGCAGCTAAAAGCTATTCTGGATGGAGAGTGAAGTACAGTAATGACGCGGGTCCTACATGGACGCCGGACTCATCGCTGGCAGCAAACACATAAAGCTGAATTTTGAGTCTGAGCTGGACAGAGAATGGAGTGAATTAATGAAGCGACCGCCCTTTCTTTTTGAAGGAGGGGTCTGCGGACACTGTAACTGCACAGCAACCGCTGACGTTGAATCTACAGAGACTTCAAAACTTTGAGACACATTGGCTACAATTCCTACTTAGCTCGTTAATTGCAGCTTCCCCTCACCTTCATTCAACAGCTCCCAAAAAACTGTCAAACGCAACCTTGCCTTCAATTTGTCTCCCCTGCGAGATTTGAGACCAGCATGTGCTTGAGCATCTTCATTGCTAGCGTGATTGAACTATCCTACGCAATGGCCCAGGAGGAGGAGGAAGAAGAAGATCTGGACGCTTTGGTGAAAGAGTGTTCATTGTTTTGACGGTTCCGTCGTTCGTCGCTCAAAAATGGTCCAAAGGGTCATAGTCCCTCAGGAAACAATGGACTTTTCTTGCCTTTTCACTCGATGATCCCAATCCTGTACTAGGGTCGTTCGTTATCTTTGTTAGCGTTGTGATTTGTTCTGTCATGTGGTTGTGTTATGAGTTTATGCCCATTTTCCCACAGCAGCCAAGGCTACAGAAACATGACACTCGAGATCAGCTCCTGGCTGTTTGCGTGCTTGGCGCTTGAGAAACTCTCATCAACACTCAGCTCAGGCAAGATAAGTAGTAAGTAGTACAGTATGCGCGGCCGGCCCCGTGTGTGACAAACTGCATGTCTTTTGGCAGACCACTCCACAAAGCCAAGGTTGAGTCTGAGTTGCGGCTGGGCTGAAAAAGAGATGAGATTTGTGTGGCCTGGTTTTGCGGTGCGCAAGCTCTGCTTGTTTTTGCTGGGCCTGATGCCAGCTGACCGGCATGTGAGCAGAAACATGTGCCACATGATATATGTCAATCAATCGCGATCATTTTATCAAATTATAGTTCATACACTCATGTAACACGTGAGATATTTAATTCATACGCAAGTGGTTGCGTGCGCAGCTGCGCGTGAAAACGCACAACCGACTTCAAAAAACACATCATATTTCGACAAACAAATCAGGTTTGGAAAAACAAAACATATCGGCACACACACACTTTCGCCGCAAAGTCTGGGTGTGCTAGACCTAAGTGGACCACACTGCGCGCCCGCCACGCGCGCACTGCGCTTGCATGCACCGCGCAAGCATCGCGCGCGCGTCGCACGTGCGCCGCCCGGATGCGGCATCGCGCGCCGTGCGCGCACCGCGCGCACACCGCACGCGCGTCGCACGCGCGCCGCGCACACACTGCGCACACCGTACGCGCACCGTACGCGCACCGTACGCGCACCGTACGCGTACCGTACGCGCGTCGCGCGCCAACTGCACGCACGCATCGCGCACTGTACGCGCACCCCACCGTACACATACGGTAGCCCCCTATCATGGAAGGCTCTTTCATGACTCTCGAATTTAGCTAACTTTGTAGCTTCCTTTCCTCCACAAGTTGTCAACATCCATTGCTGCTGGTCCACCGTAGTTGCTGCCAACGGCTGATGAAGATGTAGTTGCATTCATTTTGGAAAATGCTGAGATAGTCTTGTAGTACTCGATCACCGCATTGAATAGTACTGCAATCTTTACTCCATCTGGTAGCGCTGCTCCGTTGTCGCGCTCGTACCTGTTGAGTTCGTACTCCCACTGTAGAAACTGCTCTTCAAACTGTTGCTGAATGAAGGTTTCAGTAGTTTGGTCAAGTAGCCAACGCTTCTTGCGCCAACTGGTAGGCTGAACCGGTTGTTCAAAAGTCGCAATATTTCGCAACCATTGGCTGTGTAGCGGCTTTGTCTACAGTGGTATGCGGGGCCTTGACAGATGCTGATGAGGATGTAGTGTAGATCACGTGCAAGATTGACAACTTGTTGCCTCTTGCAGTGTCGGGTTGTACCTCATTGATCAGGTGTTGGTCTACCACTGTGCTTGTAGCCACATCTGCTGCTCGTAGTATCTGGTCGAACTCGTTGTCGATGAGTCCTAGGTAGGCTTGTAGCTTGAATCTCCATGCGTCGTAGTTGGAGTAGTCACCATTGAAGTATGGTGCTGGTAGTTTGTACTTGTGCAGTCTTTGTACGTCGCTTGCTGCCTGTGCTTCTGTTGTTGTTGCACCTATCGTTCCCGTAGTTTGCGCTTGTGGCGCTGCTGGTGTTCCTCCTTGTTGTCGAGGCTGTCTTGCTGTAGGTCCTGGCGGTATGCCTGCTGATGTTGTCTGTTGGTCTCCTGCTGACATGTCGTAGTAGTTGGGCATACTGGGCGCTACTGTAGTCGTTACTACTGGAGCTCCCCTTTGGGTAGGATCTCAGCTCCGCTACCACGTTAAAATACAAGTGCGAATTGTATTGTAGTGCTGTTTCTATCACAAACAAATGTGGTCTGCCGCTGCCATTCTTTTCTCCAGGCTGTAGTATGGTTCGGGCTCAAGGCCTGCGGTATATGGCAAGTATACAACTATCAGTGTAGTGCACATGCAACTGTAACATGCACTCACTGTAGTTTGACGAGAGAGAGAGAGAGAGAAAAAGAGAGAGAGAAAGAGAGGGAAAGAGAAGGACTAGGGCAACATGGTGTGAATTGAGAGCGAACCAGAGTAGTGAACAAAACACTTTCAATGAGGGCTGCTGCTCGGGCAAGCGAATGGTTTCTGAGAAGGGTGTGATTGAAATCACTGAGGAATTGCTGGCCTGCAATTTCCTGCCTGCCCGGCGGCTGGCGTCTGCGTGCCAACTGGCGCTGCAGTGTCGGCTGTTTCCTTGCCGAAGGCAATGGCACATGATCAAAATTCCTACTTGACTGAAGCGCCTGTGTGATTTTGGGCTTTTGCCAGCTTACAGTCAAAGCGCGGAACTGCTTCTGACTAACAGGGCAAACACCGCCAAACCGCCACCCCGGCAGTCAAATCACATTGGCACACGGCCCTGAACACGGGACCCGCCAAAACATTGGCATCCACGGGATTGGGGCGATATTCTTGGCAAATCCTACCGGCGCTGGCACGCTTGTGGGCGCTCGCCAAAGCATTCCAACAAACCCGAAAAAGAAAACAATCAACATCCCTTTCACGAGACCAACCCCTGCTGTCCTCGGCTACAAGCGTTGTAAACTCCTGCTCCAGCCCAAGTGTGACCTCCGTCGGGAAAAACGATTGCAAATGGGATTGCCTGACTAAGCCAAGGCCGTTATAATGTTTAGTACAACACGCCCGCAACTCAGCTGGACATAACCGACCACGACAGCAAACTTCCCCCCCCAAAAGTTATCAAATAGCTGCGCCGTACCCGTAGGGTACACGGCTGACAAGTTGCGTTGCATCTTTACGGCCCCAGCATCGTCCGCACAAAAGCTGGCCCGGGAATTTCGCCCCAGCATGCCCCCGACATCCCACATTGTAAATACCGTTAAGTTTGGCGCGCCGCCAGCGTCGCCAGCATCTGCGGCCAGAGAGGGCACTGGTCATGCGCAGCATCTCCAAAACACCCCCAGCATCGCCGGCATCTGCGGCCAGTAAGGCGCTGGACAAGGCCCAGCGTCATCAGCATTAACCCAACCTTCCAGAATCTTCTGAAATCGCAACACTGGGGGCAGCCCGCGGCGGGGAATGGGGCTGCAGGGCATTGACGATCCGGCGGCATTGCCGGCGCGGCTTGGCTGGATCTTGGGATGTCTCGGAGCCGATTTGGCGGAAAAGCCTTGCAAATACCTACCCAGAGACCTACGCCTTTCTAGTCCCAAGAGCCGTTTTCAGCTTCAATCTAGCCTTATCAAAGGCTTGGGTGGGCATCTCGGGCCTTTCGTACGGAAATTTGTTCATACGGCGCAAAGGCACGTGGTTTTCCGCCTTTTTCGGCACATGCACACACGGCAAGGGATCCAAGGACCCCTACCCTATCCTCTAGAGCATCTAGCTCCAAGAAGCCGTTTTTAGCCTCCATAGTCAAGGGCTTGGGTGAGCATCTTGGCTGGCATTGAGGCGCAAAGAACAACACCCAGCGCAGCTGGTGTGGGCAAAGCCCTAGGATAACAGTTTTCAGAATCCACAAGCCAGCGGCCCAATCCCCGAAACCCGCCGCCGACTGCCCCCTCCGGGACGCGCCCTTTCGTAGCTGGGGCCTTTGTTTGACATGTTGCAAAGGACACCTTCGACGTCCCGCCGATAGAGATTCCCACACCGCCCCGAATGCTTTGGGAAACGACCCTTCCCGCCACCGCCTGCGCTCCATGCGCAAGATCTCAGCCGGCCAAACCACCGAAGAGACCTACGTTGCGCTTTCGTTGCGGTCTGTCTGCTGGATGATGATGAATTCCCATTCATCTCGCCGACCTCTGTTGCCTCGTCCTTTCACGCTCATCATCACGATGATCCCCTTTAGAACCTCGACTGTTGCCGGAAGCAAGCCACAAGGCCCGTCGCCGGCACCATCCCTCCTTTGCCACAGCCAGTTGGCACCATCCCTCCTTTGGAGAACCCCCAAAGTGCCTCGCTTTTTCCTCTATAGGAACAAAGCCGGCCACCAGGCAGGAGGTCACGCAAAGCTGACACTGCCGTCCTCCTCGATTCTCCATGACCGCTCCAAGCGCCTGAAGACTTCCAGGCCTGGCAGCGCCCCCCAACCACAGGCGGCAGACCTGCCAAGCAGTCAACAGAATTTTTGGGTTTGGGAGACGTAATAGACTTAACCCTGCTTGGTGGCAGTGACGTGGTCCGGGGCGTTGGCTGAGTCCTCTCAAACATGAGGTCAAACGCATCGCCAGGCACAGTCTTGGTGTCGAAGACGTCGGTCACTGGCTGGTTGAAAGGAATGTCCGTGAGGCTGGGGGCGGGCCGATTTGGCCTTCGTGCCCCATCCTTTCTTGGCTCCATGACAGGGGAGTCAAAATGCTCGACGGGATCGTCTGCCATGGTGGTGAAAACTCGCCATCAGTCTGGTCCTGTGATCCGGAGGAGTCGATTTGAGTCCTCTCAGGATGAACCTCGTTGGAGAACAGAAGCCTGTTCCTTTGTTTGTCAGAGACGTTTGTTTGTTTGCTGGTTTGTTTTCCAAACAATTTCCTCCTGGGGTTCTGAACTCACACATAGAATCAGACGAGGTCACGAAATGGTGTGGGATCTCATCACGAATTGCCCTGCTCGGCTATTAGGTTGTCTCCCCGCTGGTTTCCTTACTAACGCCTGGCCACCTGATCTGCTCGGCTGTTAATTTGTCTCCCAGGCATGGTCACAACATGCTCTGCCTGGCTGTTGATTTGCCCCCCAAAGAATCCAAGCACGATTCTGACTCCGGAGATGTTGTGTGTGCTTCTTGGGAGGCCCTGCCCCGAGCCCGTGTCCGGGGCAGACGTCACGGGCGTGCAGGGCACAAGCGGCGCGTACCTGTCGAGGCAAGACTTGAGACGCCACAGCCATGGCGCTTTAGCAGCAGGTCACCAAGTTCCCACACTCGGAAGGAAGCGCAAAGGCTCCTCCCACGCTGTTCAACGTTCAGTCAGAACAGGCAGCTTCTCTGTGTGCAAAACGATAAACAAATGTCCTCGCGCGCAGCCAATGCACAGCTCGCGGCCATTGCCAGGAAAATAACTCCTGCCATTGGTGTTAGATGCCTTTGAGTCAAACAAAGACGCTGTGAGCCAGCGAAATCAACCACTGTGCAAGATGGAATCGGCGCTGCGGCCATTGTAGCAACCAAAGGGACTCGCGAATTTCAATCTGCCGCAAACAAGCACGACTGGCGCAAAGAAGCTTTTGATTCTGGCTTGCAACTGCCGACTGTGGAAAAGCCAACTCAAGATGATTATGGCTTTCAGCTGGCATATGCAGAAACAGCAGAAAGCACTCCCCCCTCTGACGGGCCCTTCATAGTGTTGCATAGCTTTTGGCGGGGGTGTGCCTGTAGTGGAGCGGCCCTGATTGAACCGGTCAGACTGGCTTTCATGATTGGTGAAACACACCCCAGTCACCCAGTCGCCAGTGCCTCAGCCTAGCAATATAGGCTCACAGGACCGAGCCAAATCTCTGCAATCTAGACCCACGGCGCTGTAGCCATCACGTCGCTCGGAGCGTGATGTACAGCCATACTGCTGCTTGCCACTGAGAGGCGACGGCTGAATTGCTTGCTTCCATATTCCATTGTCAGCTGTAACTTCAGCGTTTTAATCTGCCGGAAAAAACCATGCCCAATCGCCACTGCTCAGAAGGAAGGGAAGCTCTGCGCAATGCCAGTATTGTAAAAGATTGGGTTCGCGTGAAGTCGCATGCTGTTCATCGTTACAACATGACCAAGGCACCCTGACACTTGCAGCCAGCGCAGGCGCCTATTGACACGCCACAGGACGCCTTCCTTGAAAGGCTTTAGCATCCCCAGCAGCGACATACATGATGTCATGGCAGCATTCACAACAGTCATCGCCGGCGCTGCCATTTCAGCAAGGCAGGCTTTCCGTGAGTGGTTTGAGCCACTGGTCCACGAGTAGTGCGGCTGCTGTGGCCCTGCCTGCCTCCTCCTCATGTAGCGATCTGTGGAGGACCCTTCTGGTGCCCCCGGCCATTGCGTCGGGCAGTTGAAGCTTCCAATCAGTCCGGCAGGTCGTGTCGAAGCCAAAAGGGAAAGAGCCACACAGCAACACGTAGAGCACGATGCCCAGTGCCCACACATCTGAGGGTAATGCTGTGTGATCCTGCAAGCCCACAATCTCGGGCGACAAGTAGGCAGCGGAGCCGACAAGGCCGCCTTTCAGTTTGTGCCCTTCCGGCACGACGGTTGAGAGGCCAAAGTCGATAAGCATCACCTAGCGAAGATCCCGCCAATATGTGAGCCTCCAACCCGTTGCAAAACAACAAGCTGCAATTCAGTTCTGTTATGAGCCCGCATGTGCTAAGCACCAATCCCAGACATTGAACGAGTAATGAAAAGCCAGGGTTTTAGCGCAGCAGCGAAGTTACAGCAAGCTCAACGCAGATGAAGAGGTGGGTGGGGCTCAAGGTCCAGTTTCCCCTCCTGATTCACATGGGAGACCCAACAACCTTAAATGTGGAACGCCAGGCGCCAGGTGGGTGGTCAAGAGCGCGCTGCTTTAGATTGACCGCGAAAAACACGATTCTCGAATTCATCGCGAAGGGCTCTTCCGTGCGGAGCCCTTGGACCAACTTGCACAGAGCCGCTTGCACACAGCCAAATATACAGAGCTAAGTGCACACAGCCCAGTGTATAGCCAAGTGCATAGAGCCAAGTGCATGGAGCCAAGTGCAGAAAGCCAGGCGCATGAGGCCAGGCGCATGAAGCCAGGTGCGTAGATCCAAGTGTACAGGGCCAAGTGAAGAGGCTCGGCGTCCGCAGCTTTGTACGTTAAGGTCAAATGTTCATAGAACAGATTCTTAACGCGCGTGAAAGAGAGAAAGTTAGAAAGAGCTCGGCAAGAAGAATCTTCTACTTTGGCGGGGGGTGGGGTTGTTGTCATCGATCGAGATTGCGACCCTCTGCGGATCGGCGTGCTCGAAATGCAAAAACTGAGGGCTTTCATTTTTTTTGGATTTGAGCATGCGCGGATCAACCCTTTGCGGGTATTGGCGTCGTCGAGGTGCAAAAACTGGAGTTTTTTGCGGTTGCTGCGTTTCGCGCACGACCCTGAGGGGATCGCGTGGCCGACATGCAAGAACTGAACGGTTTTTGAGACTCTTTGGAGCTGGGGCTGGGTTGTGGAAGTTGCCTCATGCCTTGCGCACTTGCTTTTGGGATCGCCGGGGCACGGGTTCCATCCCCGCCCTGTCCGCGGAAGCTTTTCCAAGTCGCACCCGCTTGCGCAAGGTAGTTTGAGGTACTGCGCCTGCCATGCAAAACAGCATCCGCGTGCAGAAACTACTGCGCCTGCCACGCAAAGAAACAGCATTGACATGCAGAAAGTGCTGCGCCTGCCACGCAAACAGAAAGGGTCCCGACGGCGGCCCGCTTGCGCAGACTAGTATAAAGCGCTGCGCCTGCCACGCAAAACAGCATCGACATGCAGAAAGTGATGCGCCTGCCCCGCAAAACAGCATTGACACGCAGAAAGCGCTGCGCCTGCCACGCAAAGCAGCATTGAGTCTAAGTTGAGTATGTGAGAATATGTGTGACAAAGTCAGTGAGTGCAAGTTAAGTGTGTGAGAGTAAGTGTGGCAAAGCCACTGTGTCTGAGTTGAGTATGTGAGAGTAAGCATGACAAAGTCAGGGAGTCTAAGTTGAGTATGTGAGAGTAAGTGTGACCAAGTCAGTGTAATTTGAGTGAGTGAGACTAAGTATGACAAAGTCAGTAAGCTTAAGTTCAGTGAGTGAGAGCAGTAAGTTTAAGTTGAGTGTGTGAGAGGAAGATGCAAAACAGCATTGACATGCAGAAAGTGCTGCGCCTGCCACGCAAACAGACAGGGTCCCGACGGCGGCCAGGAGGAGGAGGAGGAGGGCGACGACGGGCAACGCGAGACACGGATGACGACAGTAAAAGTAAGAACCCCGCGCAAGAATGTGGGGAAAAAGATCAGGAGTCTTGCGCCGGCGGCTCTCGCTCACTTGGGCAACTGTCCGCTGCGTCTTGATCGACCAAACTGTGAAGAGGGTGGTCAAGTCGCAGGAGCACGGCGCTATCATGGACTCCAAGCCAAAGTTGGTGCGGCTGGCTGCGGACTGCAGCTAGGAACTCTTTCTCGCTGCCCGTCCTGGAACTGCCCTGTGCTCGGCGAGGTGTTCCAGGTCCCGGCGCATCGCGAAGTTCTCCGAGATATCATCGAACAAGTGCAGCAGCGGCTCATGGAAAAGGAGCGCGTCCTTCGAGAGCGCAAGTTCCTGGGCAAGCGGAAGGGAGCCGAGGCCTCCGCTGGCGCGGCGATGGACGACTGCAAGTTGGACGTGCCAGAGCCTCCCACGCTGCCCGCCCAGCCTGCCTCGAAAAAGGGCCGCTCTAGAGCTGCCCCGCCCGCTCGCGAAGAAAGAGGCCAAGGCCACAGCTGCTGCAGCCAGCCACAATGCGAAGCAGAAGAAGCTTGCTGCCAAGGCTGTCGCCGCGCTCAATCCGGCGAATGCGGGCGTGCAAAGTGTATTTGACAGCTTCAAAAAGCTGGGCATCGAGAATCCCGCAGCTCACTGAGTGCCAAGCCCAGTTGGCCACGTGGGCGAAGGCCAGCACGGATGCGCTTCACTTGCTGAAGCAAAGTGGCTTGGCTGCTGAGAGCAAGGTTGTCGCCTTCTCAAGGTCATCCGCGGCCCTGCTGAAGCAAGCTCGAGCGCTTGTCAAAGCTGCCCGATCCGAAGCTAATGTGGCCAAGGCCGCCCAGCAGGCGGAGAGCGGCAAGCTATCCAAGCGCACGGCCCGCGGGAAGAAGGCTGGGCCGCAAGCTCCTTCTTGGCTAGCGTTCACGCTGCCGCGCTGGGACTGCGCTCGGACTGGCATGTGTCCTGTAGAGCTTTAGATCAAACCTTGTCCGCATCATTGGGGTCCGGCCGCGGGCTTTCCTGCAGCCGCGATAGCCTCTCACTGCGCCGACCGGCCACGTGTTGAGAAAAACATGCGGCAAACATGCGGCTTCTCTGCGCCTCTCAACTCAGCTTGCTCGATCCTAATGACTGGCGATGTCAGAACATGTGGAACGGTTGCAAGAAGTTGAGACAATTGTGCGTCTCATCCACTCAGTATGATGCATGCACCGCATACGTCCACACCATTGGCATCAACATGCCAATTACGTCACCTCCGGACGATGCGATCATATCCTTCTGGCAACCTGATCAGCTGAATAGAGTTTGGGTCTTGCCGGCATCAAAATGCAATTGGGAGAACTACGATCCGCAGACCTGGCATGCTGTGATGTTTTCATCCGTTCATCAGTCGTTCACGGATGCGCCGGCTATCAGGCCGATGCCCATCGCGACGGATCCATCGGATCCAACGGATGAACCTCCAAGACCCGACGCACAGCTGCCACCTGATCAACCGGACCATCCCATGCCTGATCCAAGACCACCAACACCTCCGGACGAGAACATCTCAGATCCTCCTCCGGATCCTCCACATCAGCCTGATCATCCCATACCGCCAGCACCACGCAGTGTATCACCAGACAGTCCAGTGGATCCACCACTGCCGCCGCACGACAAGCCTGGCGGAGGAGATGCAGCGCTTAAACGGCAAAAACAGTCCATTTCATCCTCAAGCGGACTCAATCGACTGGGGGGTGATGTCTCTTTGCCGTCACAGTCGCAATCATCTCAGCCAATTTTTCCGATTGTCGTGGTACCTTCACCACCTGCGATTCTTACGAATCCCGAAGCAGAAGACCAAGATGAAGCTCTTGAACTGCCAACACTTGTGCAAGAAGAACCAACTGGCAGTCCAACTAAGAAGCAGAAGACTGGGAAGAAGAAGAAGAAGAAGCCAGATGACAATGATGAGTCACCTGAGCATTCTCCTCCAGCTAACTTGCCGGTACAATATGAGAGTGATGAAGAACTGATCCCTCATGTTCCAACCTCATCCGGCACTGGAAGTTCAGAAAGAACCATGAGCTATACTGACCAGGAAGGTGGAGAATCAGAACTCTCAGAGGACCAGATCCTACGAAGATCACCAAGCTGATCTCGTTCTTGATGAAGCACATTTGTCACTCATGACAGCCGAACAGAAGATCTGTGCGAACACCGGATCCTTCACGGTTCTGAGAGATATTGAAGGCAACCCTGTCCTTCTTGGACGAGTGACCTCCGGCCCATCACCACGATGTGGATTCTCTCATCAGAAATACACAGATCAGCATCATGTTGACCAGTTATGCAAGAACATGACCGATGATGATCGTGCACTCTTAGTTTCACCTTCAAATGTCGTAGGAGGATGTGCGCGAGATCCTGACAGAACTGGTAGGTCCTGCTTCCGAAAGTGCCAGCATTTCCCTCTAGGGGCTGGTGTTCATGCTTGACTGAGCTGGAAAATTTTTACACCTTCTGAAGATCGGTCTCATTACCTCGGGAGCATCAAGCTTGTGGGCTTGAGACTTCTGAGCCCGGATTCAGGATCTTTCAGTCCGTATGCACAGAAATGGAAATCTCCCCAGGTCACGGATGGATCTGAAAACAACTGTTGCACGCAATGCAGATACCATATCCTGGATGTCTGGGGATTTTCAATGATGAAGTATCTTCCGTGCTTCAACTGATATCGCGCAATGGATGCCACAAATTCAACCATGGGGAGATAGCGTCTCCGCTCTTCCCCGACCTTTTGTTGGTCTTGTTGGATGTTCTGCATATTTGACCATGGTCCACAGACCGGTGCCATTAGGATGACATCAGGCGCTTGTTCCCTGATGATCTCCATGACCATGTGTCGTCCCTTGGATGTCATTACGTCGAATCCGGTTCGGATGTCTACGGGAGTCCCAACCTTAAGACCTGATAGTGCACAGCATTGGCTGAATCTGGCACTTCCTGCAAAGATCTCGAGAACGTGGATCTTTCCTTTACGTACACAGTTCCAATGTGCTTGTTCAGGAACAGATGCGAGGTCCTCGACGAACATGTTCTCTGCCGGATGAGGTGCTGCAGGTTTGGGAGTTGTTTTTCCCGCGATACGTAACGGCACTGAGGCTTTTGGCTTAGGAGCTGGTGCGGATGACTCTTGCTTCTTGGTGTCTGCAGAGGAGCCAGGTTGCTCCTTCTGCAAGGATTCTCGCTCTTCTGGCAATAGAAGATCAATTCCAGGTTTCTTCGGAGGGATGGTTTCATCCTTCCTGACCTTCGTCATGTTAACCTTGATGAGTCGAGTCCCAAGATCAAGTCCTACCATTGCTCCTTCAATGGAAATGACTTTTCCTTTCAGCCATATTCCTCCTTTGCTTCCATCGGAACGGATCTTGGATTTGTCTTCCTGCCAATAGAAAACCTTGTCCTTCACCTGAAGAGGCTTAGAACTCATTCGGAGATTTTGAGCTAGGTCTCGTCGGATGTCTTCGGATTGACGTGCTTCTTGGAACGCTTGCTTTGACAGCTGCTTGATCTGGATGGCTGTCAGCTCTTCTTCATTCCTGTCAATCGTCAACTGCGTTGGTGTTGCGACATCAAGTTGGATGAGATCTGCTGGTCGTCTTCCGAATGCGAGCTCTAATGGTGTTACACCCCCGTACGTGACACTCTGATTCCTGACAGTTGCAGCGGCCTTCACCAGCTGTCTGTATGTCACTGTCTTCAGTGTTGCAGGTGCAGTTCCTGCCTTGATGGAACTTAGCATGATCTTGAGTTGTGCCTTCAGGAGTCGAACTGCTGCTTCAGCTCGATTGGGCCATGGGGTATTCGGTCCCAAGGATATCGGTGTGATGTCCAGGGACTGATGGAAATGTTCCCGTGTCTCTGTCATGAAGGCTTGATCTGCGACAACTGACTTGGGCTGCAAGTGGTACTGGTCAAAATAGTTCTTGAGGACAGTGATGTTCTCGACTTCCTGCGTAGTGGTCACTGCCTCTGCAGTGAGCAATGTTGTTGCTCCATCCAGGATGACAAAAACAATGATGTGTTCTCCTGTTCCAAGAGGAACTTGACAGTGATCAATGAATGTCATGTCACCAAAGGTGTCCGCCCGAAGTCCACTCGTCTTGCTTCGTGATGGTGCATGTTTTGCCGCTTGGCAAACTTCACATTCACTTCGGATTTTGTCAAATAGATCGAATGTTGATTTCGGCAAATGAAGTGAGCGAGTTCTAAATCGAAATTGATCTGTTGACATGTGATGATGCTGGAGGTGGAGCTTCTTCAGCTCTTCGGGATTTGACAATCGCTTGTGGATTCTGCCTAGGGCAAGCGGAAGCGATGCTGGTTCTTCTGAGGATGGTGCGATTGGATCTGGCTCAATGGTCGACCGGCCCTTCTTGTCGATGATCCTGTCTGCAGCCGATCCTGAACCTGCTTCCTCTTCTTTAAGCGAATTGTCCGCGAAGGTGAAAATGGTCTTACCCTTCCACAGCTTGATCATTGGTTTGTTTGCCTGGGATGTAAGTCTCCAATTGTCTTCTAGGATGACATTCCTTGGCTCCATTTGGTGTGAACAACGCCTTGCGGGGCGTGATGTGCACACGGATGAGCTGCTTGTTCTTCTTGTCAAGGATCCAACGGTCCTGCTTCTGAGACCCGATGATTTTAGGAGTTGCTAGGTCCTCCCTTGTCTCGGATGATTTTGCTGCACAAACAGTTCACTCTGGGAGAGATCCCCGGAAGGAAACTTAATGCTATTGTCATCATCGTAGACATAGTTCTTGGTGAGCAATTTCTCCATGTGCCTTCACTCTTGCAACTCCAGCGAGGTCGACGAGTGCATGTCCTGTACCGGATACTGGAACTGCTTGACGGTTCATGCCAAAGGCCTTGCATGTGATCTTGTCACATTGAGGTGTGTGCTCGATGGTCATGTAGAGGTTCCGCATCTGGCTGATGCTGAGAAGGATCGGTACAGTTCCTTGTTCGAGGACGTCGATGTTGGTACTGCACGGAGGAGTTGTGTGATATCGAAGATGCAGGGTCCAATTTACCCTGGCGGTCTCTCCGTTTGCAAAAGTGAACTTGGTCTCGGCCGGGATGTACTCATAGGAGATGATGTCCTTCATTGGTTCGATTGCCTGAGTAAAACGCTGGATTGCATGCCAGCTGCCCATAGATCTGGTACATCCATTGTCCGGAATCGCATAGGTAGGATTGTGCTGAGGGTTGATGACAGGCGCCATCAGCTTGGTAACAGAAGGCTGTGATTTGTTGTGACGGACAGATTGTGTTCAGAAACTGTATCTGATTGGATCAGCTTCCCGTGGATGGCCTGTTCGTTCCATGTCCATGATTGATCCCAATCTTGGACCGGCATAGGTAGGCTCTGTGGATGGTGCAGTCTGCTGGATGGCGGGCTGCTCCTCCGTCTTCTCTGAGGTGGCTGCGAACGTTTTGGACTTTCCTTTGTCATGTCCGCCCTTTCCCTTGCGATTCTCATAGGATGGATACCATCATAGGGATATTGGAATTTTTGATTTTCCTTTCTTTCCCTTCTTTCCTTTGCCTTTTCCCCAATATGCCTGGTCGTAGGGATCACAATTTTCATTGGCCATATTGGCCTTCCCGCCAGAACCGCTTTTCCGAAAGGGTTTGAAGCCACCTCGTTGGTGACTGCCCTTTTTGTTTCCTGATTTTCCTTTTCCTTTTCTCTTCTTGAATTTGAAGTTCCGCCCCGACACTTTCCTTGCTATGAACGCATCGTTCTCCTCGAGGATCTAGAACGTCTCTTCATCGTTGTTTGACATGAATCCTTCAAGTCCTTCTTCATCCTCAACCCAGAAGCCTTCTTCTCCTTCGTATTCACCTTGCTCGATGATGAAGAAAGTGTTGCTTCGGTTGTCTCCTTGAGGTCGGATGGATGGATCTTGGATCGATGTCCTTGTCGTGATGAAGAGTTCATGGTAGTGAGTCTTCAGCATCTCATAGGAGTAATTCTCTAGTGATATGTTCCTGAGTGACATTGCACTTGTCAGTCTTTCTCTCTGCTGACAATTAATTTGGATGATGAAAAACTGCGCAATGAGATTATCCCCGAAAAAAAAGCGTCCCGCTGTCTGTCCTGCATTCCGTTGATACACTGTCTGAGGACTGTAGGATCATCCTCATTTAGCAGGGCTGGAGGCGGTGTTCGAACACCGGCTGCTTGCTGATGTCGAGCAATTGTTGTTGCATTTGCTTCCTGTACGGACTGGCGATATGATGGGGATTGTGCCGTAAAAATTGGCATCAAATCCATCCATGCTGCCTTCAGTCTCATAAGAAGAATCTCGAATTTTGAGGTAAAAATGAGGAACTCTTGGTTCTGCCTTCTATGATTGAAGAAACTGAGGAGTCTGTACAGATACACGTTGGTCGCACCTTTCAAAAAGTACTTCTTCAGCGTGTTCTTGAAATAGTTGACTCCTTCATCAGGATCTTGCAAAAGGTCATTCTGGAGGACGGCCTTGTACATGTAAGCATCTCCAGTGAGTCTGCTCTTAAGCAGAGGTCCTCGCTTGGATGCTTCCACCGTTGTGATGGTTACCCAGTCGTCCACAAGTTCTTCATACCTGAACCAGCTGACTTTTCCGTCGTACGATGGCGGCTGCTTGGCGGTCAGCGATAAAGTTAGTGTTTCCTCCGTAGAGCCAGTTGATTTGGCCATACTTGAATAGGCTTCCATGAAGCCTTCTCCATCTGATGACATCTTCCCTTGGATCTCCCCGCTTCGCTACCACAAATTGAGGCCCACTGCCGGGGTGCCTATCCGCGAAGGGAACTGGTACCCTTGTGGTAGTTGAGGTCGTTGATTTGGCCCCTAGCTCTCTTCCGGAGAGAGTCCAATATGCCAATATGGATGATTGGAGGATGGATTGTCCCTGGTGGATTGTATTGTGATATAATCCTGTAAGCGGCCTGCAAAGGTTCCTTTCTCTCACGCGATCATGAGTGTGCGATGATACACAAAAAGGGCCTTGAGCTAAATGGTTGCAGGAGATCAATTGTGTAACAAACAAACCAAACACAGGGTGAGCCCCACTGCCGGGGGTATCTTATCCCAGAAGGGAACCGATACCTTGTGGTAGTAGAAGTCGTATATATGGTCCCCGGATCTATTCCGCAAGGAGGTCCAATGTGCCAACAGTGGATTGAGTTGAGAATTGTCAAGAGACGGCAAGGTGACGTCCCGTGGGACGCTGTGCACCGAACCCTCAAGCTTCAATACCAACCACGTAGAAAGGTGTATACGGACGATGCCGTTATAGCCGAACCCGTGTAAACGTTGTAAGGAAGAGGGAATGATAATCACACCAGTGGTCCTGACAAAGCAGCGCAAGCAGTTGTTTTGCTCTTATCGCCCGTCACGAATGTTCGCGGTCACACATCAGATCTTGAACCTCAATTGTGTCTTGAGCCAAATGGCGATCAATGGAACTTGGGAAGCAACACCAACAAGGACCTCAGAACAGCTACCCAATTTCGGCACGGGGCCTAGAGGGTTTTAACATCCCCCATTTGGGTCGCATTGTTCATCATGCGGTCCAAACACCACAAAACGTTCCACTTGCCACGGCTTCAACTACGAAATCGTGTCGTGCATTCTTTTACTTGCTATCACTACACCGTTCATTCGCTGTGAAACATGCCGGGTTCGATTGTACGAAAAGTGAAACATTCATCCTCCAATCGAAGCACACATCCATATGCAGGTGTATATATAATACACTATGGCCACTTCACTTGACCGCCAGTGAACATTCCAGCTGCCGCATTTGCGCATCGCGCAGCTGTCATCCATAAATGGGTTGGCCACAAATGTCCACCATGCGCGCCCGCTTGTGATCGGTCTGCATATCTCCGGCAAAGAAACATCGGTGAGTAATCAATGCAAATCATAGCCATTCCAGATACCATGGACAATGTATAAATAATGAAAAGATATCATCTATAAGGTAATAGTTCCATCCATGAATATCCAGAGCGTCATAGTCGTCGGAATATGTAAACATGTACACATCCAATCATCTTGGACACATGAATATAAATCATGACGTAAGTCGTTCCACCATAACAGTGTCGATGTGACGCAAGTAACAGATGGGGACTGGCCCACATCGTACCGCAATCATCATCTTCACGAAGCATACCTGTCCCCAATGGACAGCCTATGGGTACGTCGGCGGAACTCCTCGTCCAAGTTCTTCTGGGCTTCTTGTGCCCGGACACACTTCTTGTTGTAGTCCTCTGGCAACCAGTGCCCTTTCCGAAGGCACCAATCCAGCAGGGGTGTGTCGCATTTGTTCGGGTCGATGGCCGAGATGATGGCGCTCACGTTGACCGCGTAGCCATGCTTGCCAAGGTTTAGGCCATCCCTCACGAATGATATATACTTACAGTTGAAAGCTAGTGCAAAACATCTGAAAATAAGATCACCCACCGGGTGCACTCGGTCCTTGACCAGGAGCTTCATTTCTTCCTTGGTGACATCGAGGATTCTCGCTGCAATCCACAGCTTGTAGAATGTGTAAAGTCCCTCGCATTTGTTCACCATCATACGAATATATTCGTCACGCTCCTCAACCGATCGGAAGGCTCTTGTCCGAACATTCTCCGATTGAGAAATCTTCGTTATTGTTGATGGCAAAAGTTTACCTTCCTGATCATGCTCAGTGATGTTGGGGTACCTCCTGAAATCATTGTGATAAGGGCAGCCCGGATTCCCTTCGAGTCCGGCATTCATCGTTCTCTCCTCACCACCTTCAAACATCCCCCACATCTTGGACAGCTGGAGTGCGATAAATCCTGCCATGTACTGAGCCTCACGCGGCTCGTCAAGGCAGATCGCCATCCGTTGGGAACTTATATTGTCCCGTGACGTCAGATCGGTGTCGCGGTAATGCCAACCGCCGTCTTCTTCTTCTGACGCATAGCCGGATGTATATCCTTGCGTGTCCATGTCGTCATCTTCTCCCGGAAATTCCTCCGCTTCGTCCTCATCCTCCTGTGCTGCCGCATCGTGGTTAGCTTCTTCCTGTGCACGCCTGGCATCTCCAGAGACGTTGGGGTTTTGGTTGTCCTCCTCGTCATCGGATTTGATGTGAATGTAGTATATTCCGATGGAGATCAGTTGTGCCTCGCACTCCAGGCATAAGCAGAAGCAGGTGGGGATCGCGGTCGCACATGATGGACATATCCGGCACCTCAGTCCTTCCCATGTCTCATCATTCAGGATGACGACTTTGCTGATTTCGTCCCGGACCTCGTTGACCTGTGCGTTGAACTCTTCCATCTTGTTGTTTCGATAGAGTTCGCAAGCACGGTTAACCATGTCAACGATGTAGTGTAGATTGTCAGCACCTGTCTCGGTCTCCGGCATCCTCTCGCTGATCTTTGCGACGTTCTGGAGGAACATCGCAGCCGACTCTTGGGAAGAGTTGACAAAGCCAGGGCAGATCTCGTTCTCCACACATTTCGAGTACGCCCTCTTGATGTCAGCGTACTCCAGGCGCTTCCCTCCATTGCTTTTGCCAATCCAAATGGACTTGACCTCATAGAACGGGATCACGTCAAAGACCAAGAAAGTCCCATTAGCCGCGACTCCAGCCCCATACCGCGCGAGGGTTGCACTGGGAATATAGATGATCGCAATCGGATCCCCTCTCCTCACGTTCCGTAGCGTTGTCTTCGTCGCCACGTTCATCTCATCCCATGGAGCAAACGCCCCGAAGTGCAGCGCTAGCCTGTTGCCGCCATCGATTCCGCCGGGGACTAACCCACAGCGTACGATGCTTGGCAGGTTTTCCACATACGTCACATGGAATGCTCCTCCGAGAGTATCACCCATTCTTGCGGAATACCTATTCGCCAGTGCGGATGAGCTCATGAATCCAAAATCACTGTGACCGGTTGTGACTCGGATGCACCAAGGTCTGTACCATCCATCGCATCTGTTGAACATCCTGTCGATGTAGTCCCGATCCACGCCAGCCTTGTTCATTTCCTCCCTGGCTGCCCTCGTGTCGTTCGGGTTCATGATGCTCGGAAACCTTGCTGCCAGAACCTGGAATCTCGACTTCTTGCTTCCGGATTCCTGCCACTTGATCACCTCCATGATGCCCATGTATCGTTTCGCTCTCGTGGTGTATGGTGGGAATATGTCGTTGTTCCGGTCGTCAATGACAGCATCCATGTCGACCCATCCACCCTCGTCGCACCTGAAAGCACTTCCTCGGCAATTGCCGATCTTGTGTCGAAGGACTCTGCATAGGTCGTGAGATAGCTGGTTTGCTTGGTCCCTTGTAGTAAATACCGAGCGATCATCACCAATCCTGCATAGCGGAGCACCGTCGAAAGGAGCAATGCAGAAGTTGACACTCTTGCCAAGTTGCATCACGTCCACTTGCTCAAGGATTGCACCTCTGGGAAAGTACCTGGGGTCAACAATAGACGCGTATGCCCGTGGCATATGCACATCAATCATGTCGCCGTACTTCGGGATGTAGCACGGGATGGTGTCGCATCCCATCTCAAGCGTCCTCTTGAATGTCCTGCTGTCCCCGCACGGATTGTATGTGAGGTCGACGCCACCACATTGTAGCTCTCCTCCCTCAGCCGTGTCAGCCATCTCCACCAAATTATTAGTGTAGCTGTACATCTCAATTGTTTCTTTCCCTGCTTGTCCCCCTTTCTTTCTTTCCTTGGACGTTGATGAGGACGGTTCCTCCGTATCCCCCATGTCTTCATCAGATGAAACAGGGTCACTGCTGAGTAGCTCACGGAGCACCTTCATCGCCTTCTCATTTCCCGCAGCCTCCTCAATGTCCTTGCAGTCGCCGTCGTGGGCCAGGTTCGCGCACTTCTTACAGATCCCCATATCTCCCATGCACTTCTCCATTGACTCCAGGAATCCTAGTGCCGCTCTCCGCCCGTCGATCACACGCTGCTTCTTGTCTTCCTTCTCAGTATTGGGCTGAGAACTTCGACTCGGGTCTGGTGCTTGACCAAGACCCTCATCTTCGCCCTCCGTGGCCTTTCTCTTGGAACCTTGTGCAGAGGGCTCGGTGATCAGGGATCGTGGATGTCTGGGCTTGACTTTGTTCATGATGTCAAGCACCTCCTTCGTGGGCACGCCGAGCTGTGCGGACGGCTTGTTCCGCTTTCTGTTCTGGCCCGTCGTGTGGGTCACGTTCCCAGCGAGGTGTCGCACTATTGACTGCTCGAACTCCCTCTTGATTTTCCATGCATCCTTCCACAGTGGCAGTTCGTGCTGGAAGTACGACATCACCTCAAAGAATCCCAACACCATCTCGACGATGTCTCCCAAGGATTCCTCGTTCGTGGTTTGTCCCAGGAGTTCATACATCGTTCCTTGGTCGAGCACACTCTTGATCCATGACGAATATGCCACATTGCCAAGATCCTTGCCTATCACGAAGATAGACATCCTCTCCTCGACTCCCTCGGAATTCTTGCACACAATCTCATCCCGGGATGCGCACAATTGCTTCCCGTGACCGTTGTTGTAGAACTGCGCTGCTTGATCCACGGTCATGCTCACGAATCCCGCGTGAGAAAGCTCTTTCTTCAGCTTTGAATACGCGAGCTCCCGTATGATCGTGATCATGGCCTGGATATTGTTGACGTCCACCATGAGGTTTTGAAGGTCAGGGATTGCCACCACGCATTCCGCGAAGAGGCGCGTGTACATTTTCTTCCCCTCGATAGACATTGCAATACCGTTCGTGTCCGCGTTCCAGTTCGCGCAACAGTTCACGCAAGAAGAGGGATTGTACTTCGATTTCGGTCCGAGCACCTTCGATTTGCTCATCTGCATCTCTTTAGCGCAAAGTTCGCAGATAAACTTGCTGAGCTCCGTGACCGTATACCATCGAAGACGTTGATCACCGGCATCGGCTTTCCCAAAAGCGTCCTGCTCGCCGTGTCCTTCATCTTGTTGCTCTTGCTTCCTCTTCGACTGCGCAGTGAAGGTCGGCTTGTACTCGAATTTCACCTTCGATTCCTCCATGTTCTTCGGGATGTTGAATCGAAGGTCGGGCTCGTTTATGCACGTCCCCTCCAGCTCACACACACACGCGTTGCTTGGTGCGACCGCATCGATGGATTTCTCAATCAGCAGTCGTTTCAGGAGGAAATGTTGCAAGTTCGAGCTCCCAGGGATCTTGTAGTTCTTTCCTGTGAGCGCATGGACCACGCGCCACAGGCGATCGTTCTCTGTCACCAGCGCGCCTGCCGCCTTGCAGATCTCGCTAACCTTGTTGGCGATCGTCCCCAAGTCCCCTCTTCCACCATGGAAAGCAACATCGCGATTCACGCTCACCACGACCAGGCCCTTACATGTGTTGACGAGGTCAGATATCGCCTTCTGCAGGTAGTCAATGATGGGGTTGGCGGTCACCTGCCATCCGCATCCTCTCATGCATACCCAATCATATAGCGACATCCAGATGTGCACCGACATTGGCGAGTCATCCATGTCTCGCCTCCGCCGTTCAGCGATGAGCTTATCCAGCTTCTGCAATCGGGAGTTGATATTCAACGTGTCGTTGGGTGAGGAGACTTGCTCACTCGACCCATAGTATGATCTCTCCTCGATGTTTGTCCATCCCTGTTCGTTGACCATCATCTGGAAGGTCTTCGTGCTCCCTTTCGAGTTGACGGCCCTCAGGGGCCAATCCAGGACCAAGAAGCTCTTATTGTGGATCATCATGTCGCGAATCGTCGCCTCGCCAATGGGGCTCCTCTTCTGCCT